>JADRCD010192013.1:0-48791 GCA_019843815.1 Montemys delectorum
GCTGGCTGGCTGGCTGGCTGGCTGGCTGGCTGGCTGGCTGGCTGGCTAGCTTCCTTGCTTCCTTGCTTGCTTCCTTCCTTCGTCTCTCAAGACAGAATTTCAAAGAGTATTCTATTTGTCCTGGACCTCACTCTTTGACCTCAGAAATCTATGTGTTTCTGCCTCCTGAGTGCTACAATTAAAGACAAGTGCCACCACCGCCAACCACTGCCCAGCTATATGCCCTCTTTCCTATGGTGTGTAATAATCTAACATTTTACAAATTCTCAAAAGATAATCATAAATAAACACGCTGTTGGTAAAAGCAAAAATCCATCACTGTATACAGAGGCCCCGAGGGTCCAGAGTGTGAAAAGCCTAGTTTAGGAATTTCTCCAATTCAGGCTTGTACTGGGACTTGGAACCACTGAAGGGATGGATCAGCTTCTAAGCACATGCTCAAACTATTTGTGGCAAATTACAGCAAGCACATTGCTGATGGGTGTCTCCCTAGTTCCATCAGCTGACACAGGCACAAGCTGGGAAGTAATGAAATCCTAGGGACAACCTCAGCAGAGTCAACCAGAGAACTCTGGCATCACTAGACTTCTGGGGTAGCTAAGTGACACTTACCAAGAAAAGGTACCTGCATGAACACTTTAAACACTAACTGAAAGTGTGTGTGTACACGTGGGTGATTCGTGTTAAAGAAACTCCCTACCTGTATCCACTTTATTAATTCCTTCTCTAATAAACGGATACGTAAAGCCTAGAGTACAAGACAGTCACTACTGTCAGAGACATGAAAATGAAGAGACGACAGCTCACACTCTGAGGAAAGTCAGCATGGGGAAGTTAGGACAGAACTGAGTGATAAGGACCATAGTTATAAGGGTCTGTGCACAAAGGACAAAGGGAACAGCTTCCACACATGATTGAGGAATCCGGACACTCAGACAGGACACTAATGAGGGGGCATATTTTCCAGAAAAACTATGTGTGTTTATGTAAGAGCATGTATGTGGGAGTGTGTATGTGTGTGTGTGTGGGGGGGGATCATGGGAGAGTAGCTGGGAAAATAAGTCTTCATTTGCAGCAGCTGTTGAAAACTTAGGCAGGGTCTACCAATAATAAGAAATGAGAATGACAAAACCCACAAAACACAATCAGATTATCTGTGGGGCTACAGACTCAGTCAAGAGTTAAACAGAGGGTTTTGATTTGTTTTGCTTTGTTTTTTGTTTTTGTTTTTGTTTTTTTCGAGACAGGGTTTCTCTGTGTAGCCTTGGCTGTCCTGGAACTCACTCTGTAGACCAGGCTGCCCTCGAACTCAGAAATCCACTTGCCTCTGCCTCCCAAGTGCTTGGATTAAAGGTCTGCGCCACCACCACCCGGCTAAACAGAGTAATCTTAAACAACATATTAAAAGACATAGTGGAGGGAATCAAAATTTGAGGCTGAAATACTAATAGTACAATAGGCAGCTGCTGAAGGGCAGCCATGTCAGGTGGGGAGATGGAGGAAGAAGGCCATCACAACAGTAGTAGGGCTGCTGGCAGGCTTGTGAATAGAGTAGAGTGAAATCAAAGGACACCACTCACCGGAGTGACTACAGATGGAACTTAGCTGGTTACTGGGCTGGAAGCCCAGGATTTCAATGCAGACACAGTAAAGGCAATTGTCATCTGTGTGCTCCTGCAGTCCAGTGTCTTCTGTGCTCTCTAAGAACAGAGAAGCGTCCGAATGGACAGAGTTCATTATTTCTGTGAGACTCATCTGCTGCCGTAGCAAGTGAAAAGAGTTCTTTACAAGACCGCCAGTTCCAGATGAAAGACCTGCATATGTTTAAAACACAACCCCATAAAGACACTATTGGTATTTTTCTCATGTCTTAAAATAGTGCTGTCTATAAAGATAAATATTTAGAACTCTCTATGACCCAACATCTAATTCTGATTAGGAAGGAAAGAGAATACTGTATTTTAAATTATGAAAATTAAAATAGTACCTATTCCATTACTATTTCAATATAAAATACAACTGAAAAAAACAATTATAGTAGTATTTCAATTAACTCTCAATTGCTTAACAAAAATCAGTAATTCTAAGAGGTATAAATTAAAATGAGATTATAAAGCTATTGAGTCTATGCTTCATATGCACATATTCACTACAATTCATAGCAAAGAATAAAGTATGTGACTAATAAGTAAATCCTCATCTTCTTTCATTCTGAACAGCTGTGTCTCTGATCTATAAAACTAGTTTTAACATTTCTCTTGCACTTTAAAAAAATGAAAAAACTATTTTGGATTTTATCAACTTAAGAGGCTGGGATCCTATCTGCAAAAATATTTTCTTAAAAAAATGTGTTTTACTGTTGCCTGTACATGGGATATGCTCTGCTTAGCTGGGCTGTATTGTCTGGCCTCAGTGAGAGAGGAAGCACCTAGCCTTATAGAGACTTGAAGGACCAGGGTGGGGATACCCAGGGAGGCCCCCAGTTGCTCAGAGAAGAGAAGGGGATATGGGGGAACAGTTGTAGGAGGGGGTGACCAGGAGGGGAACAGTGAACAGGATGTAAAGTAAATAAGTAAAAAGTAAAATAAAATTTTTAAAAATGTGCTTTAATTTTTAGATGACTGAATTATTTTGGCTTATTGTTTAAATAAACACCAGAGTTTAGTGTACCTAATTTTTAGTGTTATCTAACAAAAAAGAGCATTTCATTTTTAAGATAAGAAGTCTCAGGAGAACAAGGAGCACACATTACCTCCTCCATCATGGGAAAATATTCTTGCACTTTGATCGTCTGGTGGAGGAACGTGCTTTGATTGAAAATAAGGAATATCCTTTATCTAAAATGCATACAAATCACGGTCAGTTTCATCATACAAAGAAATTCACCTGATTATTCAGAAAATTAAAGGAAATGCAACAGAAATAGAATTACTATAGCATATAACTCTAGAAAGCAAAGTATACTAAAGATGACTAAAATTACCAAAATCTAAGCAAATACTGGTCTCTTAACCATGTTCCTGGTGAACTGAGTGTGTGTTCAAGTATTTTATCGTTTATCTCAAGTATCTAGAGGCTGGGCGTGGGTCCCGTGGGTTAAGGGTACTTGCTGTACAAGTATGAGAACCTGAGTTTCTATCTCCACCATGCATAAATGCTAGTTGTGTTCATGTCGATGTGTTTGTCAAACATGGCTGACAAAGATGGAGACAGAATGACTGCGAGGACTTGCTGGCTGCCAGCCTAGCTCTAGATTCTAGGAGCAATCCTGTGTCAAGGGAGTAAGGCAAAATATTAAGCAGGATGACTTACAAGTCCTTCTGACTACTGCAGGTATGTGGGCCTACATACATACATGCACCCACAGCATACATACTTCTAGAGTACACACAGAGAAAAATAGACTGAAGAAATAATAAAAGTCATCTAAGAAAACATGTATTCTGCAGTACTGTTACACACAACTAGAAACTGTGTACTATCTCATGGGAGCAGGGCTACTGTACATGGCTACCACAAGTGGCTGCTGGAGAGAAGGGATCAAAGCCTACAACACAAGAGGCAGACAAAGAGTGCTGGTCTAGAGACTGCAGCCTCTAAAGAGGAACACAGAAGAGCTGACTAAGAATACATAGCAGCTGAGTGTGGACTTCTCACCGGAACACATTTATAGGTGAAAAATCACCTCCAAAACCTATCGTTTCCTTAGTGTATCCACTCTAAATTACAATTTCTAATAAGGAGCTACAGACCATTAAAACAAATCAAAACAAACAAGAAGCCAGCTCATAGAAAACAGTAGCACTTTGGATACCTGGAATATGTCATTGATGTCTACTGGAAGAGCAAGTCCAATGTAGTCATCAGAGCCTCCATATGTAGCACTGGATACCATGGACCTAACTGAGGAGGATCGCTGAAGGGTATTTTGATTAATAGGACTTAATAAATCTTCTTTATCTAACGATGCATAACTTAAAGCTTTCATAAACCTGTAACATCACACACAAAAAAAACCTTGCATTAGCTTCTTGATTTGCACTGGTAAGTATATTAAAAACAACAAAAACCTCCAATTTATACTACCATCAAAGTAGGTAGTCAACCAGCAAGCAGGACCACCTCCACCTTCTGTGAGCACATCAGCACTTTAATATTAGCTGCTATGTATCAATGACCAGGTCAGCAGTGATGCCCAATGGTGCCAAAAGAACAACTGTTATGTCCCCAGGAAAAGATGAAAAGGTAGGCAAAGAGAATAATGTCAATATTCAGAAGCAAGGAAACTAACTTACAGACAAACACAGCTCCAAGACTGCCTTTACAGCAGCAGGAATGCTGGACTTGCTATGCTGTATAGCTAACAATGTATCTACTAATTAAGCAATGTCTTTTTGAGAAGTAACATTAGCTGCTTATCAATCCTGTGTGTTGATAAATGCTTTTCTCATCACATAAGTGTGTAACATAGAAGGTACGCACACTGTGGTAAAATCCTACCATTTGTAAACATCACAAGGGACATCTCACAGCACACTAGTCCTCCTTTACAGGCACTCTTCACAAAAGATTCCATAACCATGACATGGGGACATCTCCATAAGGTAAAGTCTGTTATACTCATTACTCTTTATGAACAGACACTGTTCACTCTGTGTATGCCTTGTTAAATATATGAAACACTATTCAATGTTTCACATTACTAACTGGAAAACCAAGTCTTAAAAAATGTACAAATGTAAACCAAAGGATTATTTCACACAAAACACACAAAAGAAATATATGTTTGAAATAGTAGCCATTCAGATTATAGAAGGAAAAATAATTTCTAATTTCCGAAAAAGTCTAGCTTCTGATCTTTATGAATTTTGTGAAAGAGGTAACGGTTTTTCAAGGTTAGTTGGTCTCTTCGGGGCCTACTGGAATTGGGAGAGTTATGGGCATGTTTCACTTTCCAATTCCATTTCAAGCAGCTGTAGCTCCATTTTGAACTGTATTGTGTACTGGCTTTGTATAGATATCCTTCAGGAAGAAAACAACTTTTTTTTGCTTAGAAAGTAACATTTTAAAAGTTTAAAACCACTGATCTAGCCTAGTCTTTAGTAGCCAAGCTTACAGAGGCCCAGACAACCTAATTCACAGCTCTGCTGCTTGCTTGTAGCCCTCTATCCATGCCTCGTGTCTGTGTTCTACATTGACAAAGACAGCAGAGCCAGCGACTTCCCGTTACAATAACCAGTATTGTAAATTTTTTTTAAGGGGGAACAAAATTTACTATCTGCTATCAGGACCTTCTTATATTAAAAATGTTACTAGAAATCAGAAATGAGACTGATCAATTACATAAGTAACTCACGATTCTGACAGTGAGAATATCCTGTAAATGAGGGCTTATTTTCTTTTTCTCAGATAGTGGAGTTACTCCTTGACACCTAGCAGTCTGCTTAAAGAAATACAAATCATTTTAATGTATATAATTCAACTATGAGAATTCCAACAACACACATAGGTGTGGAACTTTTTATAACAGTCACATTTCAATGTGTATCATATCACGGTAAAAAACAAACCTAAACTATACTTTAATAGACTGATATATCCTAAATATGGAATATTTAATATATAATTAAAAACTCGCTTAGTCTTGAGGACCCAGGGACTCATTTAGTGTTTATTAGGTTCCTATTTAAATATGTGTACTTAAAGCAAAATAATTTAACTGAAATTTTTAGTTATTTTAAAAAATAGTTAAGAGGTCAACTTTTGGAGCTTTAAATTGACCTACCTGAAAAGGTTGTTTGTTATTGTAGGTCTTAAGCTCCTGATTCCGACATGCTTCTTTTTAAAATCGATCCTTGCAGAAGCGAGAAATAAATAAAAAAAGCTTGTGACTTTTGAAACCTTGCAAAATATGTTTATTTTCAGGGCCTAATGGAGTTTATTTCCCCCCCTCGCAGCTGCAAGAATCCATTTCAAATCCTATCAGGTAACGAGGAGCTCACAGCCTACTGTGGTAATGGGTCAGTTCTAGGACTTGGTTTCTGTGGTGCTCAAGCTGCCTAGTGTCTTACATTTTAATCTGTTAAAACCAAACCACTTTGACTCATCTTTCAGTGCATACTGCTCACCTGCTTGGTGTCAGTCTGGACTCAAAGCTGTTGGCCTTCATGGTGATGGTATCTGTAAAGAGCACATCTTTTGCTGGCGACGCCAAAGCTTCAGAGTGAGACAAGGACGGGTGCATTCTTTGCTGCTGTAATCTTTTCAATGTAGCATAGCCAAAGGCATCTCTAGAACTTGTGTAGCTGAAGTTGCAATCTGCTAGACTTTTTATTGTTGCAATGGAGGGTGCTTTAAGGGACTGTGCTCTTCTAGGAAGGGTATGAGAAGAACCTGGTGGCACCAGGGACACTGAGTTCGATTTGGAGAGAGACAGATGGTTAGACTGTGGTGTCAAATAGTGGCTCGTCTTAACAGTTTTAGTACTTACCACAGTACTCAGACTTCCACAGTCCGTGTCCATAGTTGTAGGGTCTACACCAACTGTCTCTCGGGAGGGACTTGAGCTCATTGAACTGATGCCACTCGTTGTAGTGTCTGTGTTAAAGCTTTGGCTGCGGATCTTCATGTGTGAGCTTGCTGAGCTTTCCACAACCAACCTTTCTCGGCTTGTGTTTTCTCTGTGATTCTCTGTACCAAAACTCTTGGGGAATTTTAAGTCATTCTCTCCAATACTTGGAGTGCTGCCAGTGTCTTCAAGGTGCTTGTTCCCAACAAAGGAAGTTTCTAGCTGTAATGTTTTCTGCGCTGAGGAAATGGCTGTGAAGTCCTCACTGTGATTAAAGTCAACACTGGGCTCTGTAAGTGTTCTGATTCGCCGGTTGCTTGTCTTATTTTCAGATGACAGTTTCCCTCCTTTGGGATCACTACTACTGCGGTGTTTTTTAGTAGGTAAAGTAAGTGAATTTAAGATACGATTCTTTACAAGTTTGCTGGAGGCAAAAAAGGGAAATGAATTTTTATCTTTTATGGGTCCAGGTCGGTCATAAAATGCTGGCTCGGCATCTTCATTGATGTCAAGGAAAAAGGTACTGGTAGAGGTGCTGCCAAAGCGGTCGTCCTCCAGTATGAACATGCCTGTAAGTGAACAATCAGCTGTCAAAACATGCAAGCATGAAGAATTCGCCAAGTGCTACCACACCGTTTAACCAGTCATGAGGAGGGGGATTAACTAATAAAAACTGCTTGCCTGAAGCTCAGAGTTAGGATGCGAATAAAAAATAGAAGACTATATTTGTATCATGGT
The DNA here is from genome assembly GCA_019843815.1 of Montemys delectorum. Lineage (NCBI taxonomy): Eukaryota > Metazoa > Chordata > Mammalia > Rodentia > Muridae > Montemys > Montemys delectorum. Next base: position 7,307 of record JADRCD010192013.1, read on the forward strand.
GAGGATCTATGAAGAGAAACTACAGTGGTCATCCTGGTATAGAGTATATGAAGTTTCTATTGATTTTTCCAAATATTCAAGATAAAATGAAAGGACCTTTGAGGACCCATGGGTGCTCATTCTGTTTAGACAGAAGCAGCACAGTTTCTTCTTTACATTACAGGGGCAGGAGACACTCACTCATCTTAGAAGAAATGAATTCCCTAAACTTGAAATATACTTCATCCTTCCACATCCAAGTTATTCACATATGGGTTCAACTAACCAGAGATCAAAAAAATTCATGGAAAGGTGCTTATATTGAACATGTATATGTACCTTTCTTGCTTTTATTTCTTAAGCAATTAAGACCAAAACGTACTACTGAGCACCCAGATTGGGCATTATAAAGGCTCTAAAGATGATATAAAGTATTTAGGGGATATGCATTAGAATCAGTGGGTTCTGGTACTGAGGTGGGAGCCTGGGATATCTCACAGATATGCAAGGATAACTGCAATTACTGAGGATAAAGGCACGCATGTAAGCTTCACATTTAAACCAATTATGCTCACGGTCCATTTTGCCTTGTAAGCTATTCTTATTGTCCAGTTGTAAGAGATCAGTTAACCTAGGTATCTATCTAATGGTACCTATAAGATTTATTCCATTTGTAACTGTTCTGTTGAGTAATTATTAAGGACTTTAAATATACTTTGAAAAAAAAAAGAAAGAAAGTAAAATCCTAAATAAGCTTGCAGATTACATTGGTTTTCCAAATTTTGCATCTCTTAAGATACATCTTCTCATATGAAATTTCTCAAGAATTAATCATGTAACAAAGAGTATGGAGAAGTGTAATGGGCAACATTTTTTCTTTTTTCTTGTTGGAATATGAACATTAGTACATCTTATAATTCAAGTTATCACAGACTTGGGGTGAAATATGGTTCAATAAATGTATGATTATCTTTATTTTTTAAGATATGATTTTACATTGTAGCCCATCTGGCCTCAAGTTCACTATGAGCTCCAATTAGTCTTGACAATCTTCAAGCTTCAGGTTTAAGTGCTAGGGCTAAAAAGCTGTACTTGCAGACCCAACCTTTCTCCTTTTCTTACTGGTAACCAAACACAAACCTCATCTAGTTGTCCAAGTTAGTCTTGGACTTACCCTGTACCCTAGACAGGCCTCGTGATTTTCCAGCATGAGCATCCTGAGGCACGTGCGCCCAAGTCAAGTTTGTGTTATCTAGTTTGTTGTTGCTGCTGTTTTGAGACAGGGTTCCTCTGTGTAACAGCCCTAGTTGTCCTGGAACTTGCTTTGTAAACCAGGCTGGCATGTAAAATATGGAGATCCACCTGCCTCTGTGCCCACCCCACCCTCCAAGTGCTGGGATTAAAGTGCATACCACCTTGCTTACTTGTTTTATGATCTTAAAGCAAAGAAATATGCCTTCACTTTTGTACAATTCACAGCATCTACACAGACTCTGAATCCATTGTCTGCTTCATACATCATTTATTTCTGACACCTAATCTTCAACAATCCACCAATTTCCTTTTTTCTCTCTAGTTCTGAGACACAAACTCAAGAGCTTTAAGAAAACAGTCAAGTGCTCTACTACTTAGGAACACCTGTGGCTCCCACTAGTTTAACATCTAATGAGTATTAATTTAATTTTTATATTAATTAGTATATCTTCAATAATTAGTAAATATAACAGATTATTTTATGGTGTGCATGCAGACCCAACCTCTCTCCTTTCCTTTCTTTCCTCACTGGTACTGGTAAAACAAATTAAAATCTAACTATGAGAAAAGAAATTTAAAAAGTTCATGCAAGAAAAAAAACCAAAACCTTAAATAAGGTGTGCCAGGAGTAAGCAAATAATCTATTTGTTTTATAAGGGAAACAAAGGCATAACGATATACATGACTCTCTTAACATTCTAGTTCAGTTATGTGTATATATTAAAAAAAAGGGGAAAAATTCAGTAAATGAAGGGTTTTTTTTTAACCTAAAAACCTGCTAGACCTATCTATTCTGAAAACAAAAAGGAGATGGTTTCTCTGATACATGATTTATGATCCTCTCTGATTATGTAATTCCTACAGCTATCTAAAAAGCAAGGGAGAGAACAGGTTAGCTGGTAGTTACTGTTGTGAAAAGAAATGCAGCTTCTAGTAAGGTATGACCATCAAGAGAGTACCCTTGAAAATGGCAGCCTTGGATCTGAGTATGCCTACATGGCTGTATCCCAGCACTCAAGGGATGGAGGGCATGAAGGTCAGGAAGTCAAAATCATCCTTGGCTATTTAGTAAGTTCCAGGTCATACAAGACTCTTGCTCCCCAACAGCCCAAAAACTAATTAGAAAAGAGAAATGTAAACTCGGATTGTAACGAATACACGAAAGCTTTGAGATCATAAATAAAAACTCCAACACTGAGTCTGGGACTGATGTGACGAGACCCATCACAGTACTCACTTGACGGTGCAGACTCACTCTCACTGTTATGTCTAGAGCTGGTCGACTCAGAGTTCAAACTGAGGGTGCTTGGGACAGATGAGAGCTCAGTGCAGAGCTGCTCCACATCATCTGGAACCACTGGCCATAGATGCTTGCGACTGTGCCTCACAGAATCCCAGTTATGACATTTTAGAATATCACAGCCTTGCTTGGTTTTAGCTATGAGCCCAAGAACATATACACAGGTCCTGCATGTAAAAATATGTGGTAAAAACAGTTTATAATTCCAAGGTGAGATTTCTTAAACAGCCATAAAAGAATCTACTGTATGGGTATTCATATTTTCCTTAAAAAGACATTTAATAATTGTTCAGTTTGTGATTAAAACAAAAAGAAGGCCTGGTAGCAAGGCTCTAGAACAGCATATTTAAATCAACAATTAAGAACCATGAAACCGGCCGGGCGGTGGTGGTGCATGCCTTAAATCCCAGCACTTGGGAGGCAGAGGCAGGCGGATTTCTGAGTTCGAGGCCAGCCTGGTCTACAGAGTGAGTCCAGGACAGCCAGAGCTATACAGAGAAACCCTGTCTCGAAAAACCAAAAAAAAAAAAAGAAAAGAACAGAACCGTGAACCACTGCCTTACATTTATTTCTGAGTACGAATACACTCACTAGAAAAACTTCAAGAATGTAACATACCCTCTGATGGAAAGGACCTCACACTGTTTTGCAAGCTTTAGTATATCTGGGATCACATTTTCTTCCTGTAGCAAATTAAGCCCCCAATTCGATGAGCCAATATTTCCCTAAAAGAAATAATATCAAATACTTGTGAGATTAATATTTTGAAGAAACCTTAAAATCTACCAAGAAATAATTCTGAGAGAGAGAGAGAGAGAGAGAGAGAGAGAGAGAGGTCCATTAAAAAACAAAACAAAACTTAAATAAGCACTAATAGTTTAATCTAACATCTATTACTTCAGCATACAAATAATCTTTAAATTGTTTTTTTTTTTTTTTGAGACAGGGTTTCTCTGTATAGCCCTGGCTGTCCTGGAACTCACTCTGTGGACCAGCCTGAATCTTTAAATTGGTACGAACAATCCTGCTCTTTAAATATTCATCTAAGAACAAGTACAAGGTAAAGTAATTTTAATTTATTTAGTATCAATAGGAGAAACCTAAAAACCAAAACCCATAAACACTGCAAAGACCAGAAATGTTTACTACAAACCAAGGCCCAAAGAGAAGCTTTCAGCTTTTTAATCTCTTCCCATTTATCCAAGTCTGGAGTGCGAACGTTGTGACAGAGTTCTGTGATGATACTCTGGAGAGAGAAAGAAGTCCACGTAAGCATCTTATGTTTCGAAAGTACTAGACCCTGGCACAAGACAACAAAGGTGTGCACCTGTCACTTCTGCACACTTAGACCTGCTCGAGTAGCTACACTCAGCTTTATGTGGAGGCTCAAGTTCTGAGTTCATAGTCTACACTTCTCACTAGTGCAGCTCAGCTGCCGAGGAAAGGAAGAGACTTGAAACTTTTCTGTATATGATTATAATTTCTTCGGTGAATTATAAAGACCACAGACCTTAGCTGGGGCTAGTGCTACACAAGAAATTAGTTATTCAAGTTACTGAGCGTCCTTATGCTTTGAATTCCTAATCTGTACGCGATAATAGAACCTGTCTTAACAAGGTCTTGTGGGTTAGTAAATATTACATATGAAGTACTTACCGAAGTACATGGTACCTAGGATTTAAGTCATAAATACTAATGTTTTAAAAACATTGTGTGTGTGTGTGTGTGTGTGTATGTGTGTGTGTGACATGGCAAACTTGAAGATATTAGAGGAAAACCCACGCAGGTTGGATCTTTCTTTCTACTACATGGCTCTTAGGAGCAAACTCAAGATTATCAAGCAGACAACAGGCGTTTTTGTACCCACTGAACCATCTCTGCTGTATGTTTGTTTCTTTAAATTAGAAATAGCATCTCCTTAAAATTAATGTTTAGATTTTATCATACTATATGATTATGACACCAAGCAATTTGAATGAATACTGGCTAAGTCAGCTACAAAACAGCTTTTGAGAAATATTGGCAAAGATAATTATTTTAGCACTATTAAGATTTTCCTTTTACTCTTACAATTTAAAATACAAATTACATTTTTTACCTGTACTTCCAGTAAATGGCAGCCTGTTTTGTGGTGTACCAGTTGTCCATAAAGGTGTACGGGCAAATAGACATGAGGTCGTTGTAGTCTGGTATGATCAAAGATAACTGAGAAAGTTACTCGCATACTTAAACACGCTAAGTGAGTTAACAAGTGTTAGTAAGCTTGACAGACCTCCTAACAAAACTATAAAGGGATGAAACTGAGGATTTCTCTGAAAAAAAAATAAAAGTTTTTCAGGTCTTAAAGTTTAATGGTAATAAATCTGGAGCTAGAAAAGTAGCCTGGGTTGAGGACATGGAGCATATCTAGTGGGGTGGCATGAAGCTTGTTAGTATGCACTACACTCCCATTAGAAACTTGGAGCCCTGGACAAGCAAGAGCTTTCCTGTACCAGTGTACAAGAATTCTTAAAAACATTTTTAAGTAACTTATTAAAAGCTGCTTTTAAATTTGTCATTTGAGAGACAGTAGTACATGGACCCACTGACTGGTCCTTACCTTTGATTACTGCGGCGAACGTAGTTATCACCATCAATAGGCTTCCTGTATGTAGTGAGGGCTTCATTAAGTTGTTCCTCAATCAAGTCAACATACTTTGAATTATATTCCTAGAACATTATAGTGTTTTAATCCTCCTGTTTTCATAATGATCTTTACTACATTATGTAAGATATTTAACAAACCTTAGAAGCATAAATATGAGAAAAGTAAAAAAGTATGTTCACAAGCTTTTAGAAAAGGAAAGTGTAAGTTATGAAGGCAAATGCGCTATCCCATCTAAAAGAGCTCTGTATAGCTTTTCTCCTCCTTCCAAATAAATGAGCAAATCATGGCTTTTGTCATATTAGAATTCTCACTTTCATTAAGAATTGTCTTCTTAACATTAAATTCTGAAGATATTCAGTAGAAGTTTTAAAAAGAAAATTAACTGAATTATATAATTTCAGTATTTTTAGATAAAATTCTTTACCTTACTAATTTAAGTCAGGTCAAAAACAAAATTGCTTTCATATATACCCCTGGAAAAAATTGTAAGTCAATGTTTTAGGGTGAGTATACCATTCTACTATCTCTATTACAAAAGATTTTCATTTCAAACTGTCAGCAAAAATCAGTAAACCCAACTTGGAAGGCAACTTAGCCATACTTATTAGAAATTATATCCAAATTTGTTTGTATTAATAATTATATTTTTAAACACAATCTAATTTATATACTTTCAGAACTATGAAATATATATCAGTATACATATATACATAATAGTAAGAGGAAAAAACATTTATTTAAAAAATTAGGTGTGTTGGGCACAATCTAAATATATGTTAGTACTAGGATTGGTAAAATTATGCAGTTCTTAAAAAAAAAAAAAAAAAAAGACACAAAAGTAGTGGCCAGTGAGATAGCTCAACAGGTAGAGACACTTGCTACCAAACCTGACAACCATTTTAATCCCTAGAGATTGCATAAAAGAAGATACATGACTAAATGACTCCTACAAATTGTTCTGACTTCCACATGTGGGTATGTGTACATGTGTATACACAGACACACACACACATACACACACACACACACACACACGGTAGGGGGGAGGGGTGGTGTTTAAAAACGAATAAAGTAGATAGATCTAAATGCGCTGTTCTGGAAAGTTCTGTAAGATAAATTAATAAATAAAAAAATTCAGTTGTATTTACATTTGCAAACTGAATTAATCCCTTTATATTTTAAATAAAAACCAAAATATGTGTATATGTATATAAATATGTATATATGTATGCTTACAGCTGCATACATATTCAAGTATATAAAAAACAAACTGTGAAGGATAGCATCTTCAGAGGAGACAGTACAAAACAGAGAAGCCTGTTTCCATTGTAAACCGCAAAGACTATGCCAGCCAGGCCCTTTAACTTAGTAACCTGCTTGGTCCACTGAAAGCTTTTCCTGGTCATTAGGTTTTATATTTACTGTACAATAATAACAAGGGTTTAATTAAATACTATCAATGTACTTGCCTCTAATAAAAATGTCAGTGTACAAAAGACTTGATTAAGACAAGTATTTGAGCTTTCTGCAGGATTATTATCCATCAGGTGTATATACTCAATGATCTCTTACCAGTGACAACCACTTCTTTACCATAGCTGAAAGGTATCAAATGAATTAAATTCCTGATAAAGGTTATTTTGAAGATCGGGTCCAAAAATATTGACCCTCCATCCCAAGTGTGGCTGTCTACTAGGATAAATATAAACAGGCGGAGAAAGGGCAAGGTGGAAGGGCAAGGAGATACACTGCCCTTGTCAAATGAGAGGCCCATGAACGTAGCCCTCAAGAAAGACTCAACACAAACCAGCCTACTTACAGCCAGCAAACCCATATGAGTTTACCAAGAGAGAAAGAATGTTCCTTCCTCCTGTTTCAAACCTAGAGTGGCATGAAACTTAGAATCCAAAATTAGAGGAAAGGGCTACCGAGACAGCTGGACCCAGGCTTGACTGTCAGCATCTACATGGTGGCTCACAGCCTTTAGGTCTTCAGTTCCAGGGGATCTGGTGCCCACTTCAGGTGCCTCCACAGGCACCAGGCACACATGGTCAAAATAACCAGGGAGAACAAATGGCTCAAGTAAGCATGCTTGCTACCAAGCCCAATGATCTGAGTTTGAGTCCTATGATCTACATGACAGAAGGAGAAGGCTCATTTCCACAAGTTGTCCTCTGATGTTCATACAACACACACGAAATAAATAAATAAATCTAACATTAAAAAAGAAGTACATAAATATACATGTTGATATAAAATTAATATAATTTAGCATTAACGTATGAATATTTATTTAATTTTTGTTTTTTTTTTTTGTTTTTTGTAGATAGGGTCTCATGTAGTGGAGGATGGTCTGAATTTCCAAAGGAAAAAAGTGTATCTTATTATTATTTCATAAGACATTACCTTGTGCCATTTTTCCAACTGTTTTGCGACATAACCCCTTTCATTCAGGTAGGAAAATCCTTTCGGAATGGAGAGAAACCTGTAAATTAGAACAACCATAGCTTAACACTGAGTCCAACAAAATTCTCTAAACTAGCAAAAAGAATATGCTTCAGAATCAAACAGACCTTGGAATATGCCCAGTATAAAATAATCTATAATTTATTAAAATTTCAAACACAAGGACTTCTATTTTTCCCTACATCTGACAGTTATATAAATAAAACCACTGACGTACTTTTGTAATCTTTTTTAGATAGGCCTACTGGAAGGACACCCTGACCACCACACTCGAGTTGGCTGTTCAGCTGCCAGAAGCCAGATCAACCATCACTCAACTATGTTACTGGATCTCAGGACCACAACATGCAACCATATATCTTATAGGTCTACCTGATTCAGAAAAGCCAACTTTGCCTCTCTTGTTTCTGTCTTCTAAGCATGCCTTCCTTAGAAGGCTGGGCTGTTCTCCCACACTTTGGGCTTCCTTTCTCTCAGGCTTCCCTCCCACTAAGCGGCTGCTTGACTGCTGCGTGTCTGCTCTTCAGGACATCTTAGGGCACGGCCTTTTGGACTCCTCTCCTCCACTGTCTTCCTCAAGGTAGGTGTTATGAGTTTACAGTTTGTCTGCTCTGAGGTTTTCTCTTTTAAATTCTAATAAAGTTGTCCTTGACCTTCCAACTTGCAGATAAACTTTCACAATATTTGCACAAAGACTGAATGCAATAAAAATAAGGGAAACATCATGACAAGCAGGAGCGCAATGCTAAGCACATACTCACAAGGAGGAATAGCTCAATTCTAAAGTAAGCACGGTTCAGACGTTCAAAGTAAATTCAGAGTATCTCCTTGTCAGATTTGTATCTAACATTAGTACACATGACCAAGAGGACACAACAAATGTACTTCATACTTACCTCAGGAGGAGAAGCAAGCCCTTGTCTCCAAGGTGGGATAAGGCTGGTTTCATCTGAATAAGAGCATGAAGATTGGCCTAAAGAGGTGATCACCAAGTTAGTAATTATAAAAAGGTGGCATATGTTCTATGCCAAAACGCTTATGCACACTGAGACGTTATAATACTGCCAATTAAAATGGAGTATTTTAATGAAATTTTGCCTAAAATAAAACTCAACTTTACCTTGTCTTCACAAGCTTCATCAAGAATATCCAGCGCTTCAGAAGATATTGTTTTGTTTTTATCATGTAGCTGAGTTACTAGTAACTCAATTCCCCAATTGTTGAAGAATTCAACGTTAGCTCTCAACAAAACCCTTAAATGTTTTGTTGCATACAGTCTGCAGGCCTACAGAGATAAAAAAACACATCAAAAGTCATCCGAGACTATCTGCTATCATTTTGAAAACAACAAAAAAGCTCTTCTACCCGGAAAGAACTAGAACTAAGGTGTAGTTACTATCTGCTATGAATATTTCCTTTCTAACTTGCAGCCTCTTTCTTTTAACCTAAAAAAGTTCTATATGGAGCTCCTCAGAGAATGGGTTTTTGTTTTGTTTTTTAAAAATTCCCAACTATTATAAATTATGTATCAAATTTCTTGTATTTGGCGAAGCCAGAGGGGTCAACATATGTGAAGTATATGGTACCCTGGAAATAACATCTTTATGATCACAGAATGTCCCCTGCCAGGTAAGCACAGAGACTAAAGCTTACGGTTAATTCAATTTCTATCCCATATCTTAGTTACTTAGCCTTAAAAGGTTCTTATGACTCAGCCTATAGTTTATACAGTACTGGAAAGAGCTGGCTAGAAGAGTACAGCTTCCCCTCCTGGGTTATACTCACATCCGTAGCTGCTGTGAGGATTTTTGAAAGAATGACTCTGGCTAATCCATCTCTGCTATAGTCTAGGCTAGAAACGGTGAGTTTTAGCAGGTGATCTTGGTTTTTCAAGGAACAAAGATTAAGGAGACTAAAAGAGAAGAATTATTGTAAATTATTGGGTTGATTCATTAACTTAGTAATTTTTTCACTAGCTTTATTGAAATATGATTGACAAGTAAAAATTATGTGTTTTCAAAGCAGAAAACCTAATCAGATATAAATTTAACCTATCAGGTAATCCATTAGCACAGATAATTACTATTTTAAGGGATAGGCATATAAAAACAATTCCACATACATTTTTAAAATCCTACATAAATAACTATTTTTGATAAAAATTGTCTACCAAACACACATGCCTAAGACTAAAAGGCAAATTGTCTATCTGGACTCACTGAAACTAAAGTTTAGTTCATAATGCAGCAAATCTGAGAAGGCTCACCACTGAAAGACACTGCACTTTTCCAGCATTTTGACTCCATGAGGATGACAAGAGAGGGTTCCAATAAATAAGAAGTAGTGTTGACTAAGGGTGGTCAGTAAACCATTATTCTGAAGGCTTCTCTCAGGTTTCATTCCAGATGAGGCATTGAGCCATTGAACGATATCTTTCACGAGATCTTCTAAGTATCCTTGACCGTCCTGTAATTAGAAAATCATCTTTAATAGCCATAAAAAATTTAGTGATGGTAAGTCACCAGTAACAGATAGGATCACTGAATTTTAACCCTTTCAACGAAAACACTGTTACCTGGAGATAGTCTTTTATTTCCCATCTCTCCATCTTACCTGAGGATAAACTAGTCCATCTAGAGGGCAGACAATTTCCTAAGGTTTTATAACTGTGTCAGGATTCAAATACATGTCTAAGCTTATAAGCTTATATTTCAAACAGAGCTTAGAGAGACTAGGAAATAAAAGTAAGCCAGAAAGGCAGATATGGTGGGGGTACACTTTAATGCCAGCACTCTAGCAGGCAGATCATTGTGTTTGAGGTAAACACGGCCTACGTAGTAAATTCCAGGTCAGCCAGGGCTACACAATATGACCAGAATTTAAAAAACCAGAAAAAAAGGAAAAAAAAAGTAAAAGAATAAAACAAAAACATGGGGAAAGTACCAAAGACTCCCACAGGGGTCAACAGAAAGTGCTGCTGGGAAAGTCTGCAAGGCTTACCTCTTCAGACTCAAGAAGAAACTCTGTAAACTGACAACCAACAACCGTGAGCTGCTTGGACTTGGCAAAGTCCAGATCCAGACTAGCGTACAGTTTACTGCTGGGCTTGTAAAAGTAAAGAAGTCTGCGCACAAACCTAAAATTAAGGTGAAATTAGCAATAAAGTAGGAAACCAAACAATTATTAAAGAGCAGGGCAGGAAACTCATTAAACACTTTGGTACACTTCACAGATTTTCAAAAGCAATCAGAGGAAAACTTTGTTGGTTGAGTAAGAACATTATAGTAAGACCTGGTAGGGAGCACTCAGACATGGGCAGGCATGGAGCATACACTAAAGCCCTCAGCACTCAGGAGGTAAAGGCAGAAAGCAGTAGCTCAAAGCCAGGTTAGACCACATAATGGGTTTCAGGTTAGCCTGAGCTACATAGCAAGCCTGGTCTCAAAAAAAAAACAAAAAACAAAAAAAACAAAAACAAAAAACCCAAAAGAGCAACATAAAACTCCACAAAACAGAGAGAACATATAGACTGTAAAGCTAGGGAGACATAAGGAAGCCTCTTACAGACACAGGTTTAATTGAATTTATGTACATACTTCGATAACCTTCAATGCTATATTCACTTAATATATATAGTTCAGCTTAATTTCATGCACAACAGTGTAACCCAGAAAGGTAGCAGGAATTATAAACCAAATATATTAAGATATCACTTTTTTTCTTAAAGGTTCTCATGAGTACAATGCTTCTTAATATCACTGTAACTTGTCAGTTCTATATATTTCTTAAAACCTGATATAAACATAATTACATATCATTACATATGATTACAGCTTAAGAAATGTTAATGATAGGAGCTTTACGACACAGTAAGATCCTTCTATCCAAGGAGATTGATAACTGGTTGTTCAGTAACTCAGAAATAACAAAGCACACAGGTGCAGTAGAGAGCAGAGGCTTCATGTGCTCTGTGTTGTGACGTAGCATGCTGTACAGACGTGGAACTGAGTAGTTAGGAAGAGAATACTCTCAGAAGATGATCTGAATATGAGCACAAGTGACCTAATAAAACACATGAACACACACTCCTTCTTAATGCCATCCTTGTGTTAGGGTTAGGACCACAAACGACCTAAGTAACACTACCCCAAAGTAAGATCAAAGCTAGAAGCAGAGTAACTAATGAGAAATTTAGTCAATGCACTCTGATTCTAAGACTGCACATAAAAACATCACTTTAAAAAAAAAATGATTACTTTTAAGTTTAATATAAATTTAAGTTCTTTAAATTTTACATACCTGTGCAACTGCTCATCTTTATAGTTTCTTAGATTTACGTTTGGCCACTAGAAAAACACAATATATTATATAATGTATATCTGGCAATTCCTAAGTATAAACTATAACAAGTAACAGTAATAAAATGAAGGGAGTTCAGCAATCCCCATGAAGTACTCTATCATACCTTAAGAATGGTCCCAATCAGATTCCAATTCCAGTCAAGATTCTCTTTATGTTGAAGGACTTGGCTGTCTCTAAGGTTTATTAAAAGAGCTTCCTCTGTATCCTAAAATCACCAGATAGTAAGAAGGACAATTATGCAGTTTATGCTCACATCAGGAAACTAATTTCTAATTTTAAAAATAAAAAAGGGGGGTGGTATTTATAGTTAGATTGTCAAAGATCCTCAATGATCATTTCCAAAAGGTTAACAAAACAACAAAAACTAGGGCGTGAGATGGTTCAGTTAGTAAAGTGCTTGCCTTACAAGCATGAGGACCTAAGTTCCAGCCCCAGAGTCTACACATACTGAGACTGGTGACACACTTGCTATCCTGGCATTGTGGAAGAAATGTAAGCAAAGTGCTGGAGCTGGGGTCAGTCTATGGAGCGAGTTTTTTGTTAATAAGAGACCCTGTCTCAAAAACAAACAAAAATGAAAAACTCAAGGCCCATGGTCTCTGAGGAACAGCACGGTGCTGTTCTTGTGTCTCCATACACACGTGCACACATCCACACAAACTCCTGCAGCACAGTCTACCCTAACATACACACTAACTCCTGAAACACACTCTACCTTCACATACACACAAACGTAGCTCAAGGATTCCTGTTCATGGTAAAACTCGTCATTTGAAAAGCAATCTGCTTGCAAAAAATTGAAAATCCAGACAATGTAGTTGCTGAGAATCAGGAAACAAAATAAAAGTATGTTCATTTTTCATGTCAGTACCTTAAGAACAAATATATCTTTCTGAACTCGAAGATACTGATCCCGCTTCTGGTGAGTTGCAATTGCTTTCTGAATGATGTGATCTAAATGAAGGCTGTAAGGCTTAGGTCCTCGCTTCTTCATCTCATGGAAGCGTTTTAAACAGTTCAGGGCTGCACTGGCTCGCCTAACAAGGAGAGAAAAATCCATACTGTGGCAGGGCTAGCATCCTTTTCAAGCAATGGCTGCTTAGTTTCTTAGGCTTACATAAACTCAAGAACTGAGATTACCAAGCAATATTTGGTCAAGCGTGGGAGCATAATGACAACAGGTCAGCACTGCTAATTTACATAAGGAAACCTATTGTGGAGTTATACTTTCACATACTAATTCTTTCTTGTGAGGTGGTAGGACCATTTTGTATATGGGTTTTAAGAATTCTTTATGAAGTGCTGGCAAGATGGGTCACTGGGTTCACTTGTACAAGGGGTACCTGGGTTTGGAACCTTAGTACTCACGAAATGCAGGCACTACACTATGGACCTGCAGCCTCAGGGCTTGAGATGAAGGCTACTAAATCCCAAGTCCGAAGGCTACTCAGCCTACCTAGCCAGAAGGGCAAGATGAGCTCCTGCTTCAGGGAGAGACCGTGTCTCATAAAGTAAGTAGAAATTAATACAAGGAGACACTTGACTTCAACCTGACTGCTACATAGATGGCCAGCATGACTCCCTCTCCCTCCACATACTCACAGGTATACACAAGTACTTAAGTCAAGAAACCAGTTTTCTTACTAAAGCTTTAAAGCTTTGTTTTTTACACGTAACTCTTTATTCTACTTGAAAACTGATTTTTGTTTACATGAAGCTGCAAAAAAAATTTTACTGTCCATCAATATAATCCATGATCCTAGTATTAACAGAATTGTCTCTATCTTCTGCATCAATTGATAATCCTAATTAGAATCTTTTAAACTTATTTAATTACTTATTTGTTACATGGAGAAGTATAGTTTTCAAGACTTTGGTAGCAATCAAGTCTCAGCTTCAGAACTTGTGATAAGTAGAATTGACAATCCTTAAGATACAGTCAGACTGGCAAGTATGTAATCTGTCAGTAAAGACAATTTACAGAGCTAAAGAAAGAAAAAAATTTAAGACTACTATTATTTCAGTTATTTGAACACAATTTTTTTTTTTTTTTGATTTTTCGAGACAGGGTTTCTCTGTATAGCCCTGGCTGTCCTGGAACTCACTCTGTAGACCAGGTTGGCCTCGAACTCAGAAATCTGCCTGCCTCCCAAGTGCTGGGATTAAAGGCGTGCGCCACCACTGCCCAGCTCACAATTTTTAATCTTAATGATCCCTGAGACTTTGACAGAGTTTAGAACTATCGCTAGGTTTTAAAGAAGCATTTACCTCGATCATGGAACTACTAAGATAAAACTTCTAGACTATACTATAAGCTTCTAGTTAGAACCATGCCTTGCTAATGCCTTAGTTAAACAATAGGTCTCTAGTCTACCTATTGGAAAAATTAAAATAACTGTTATTTATTGGTAGTTAGGCCCATCTGTAAGCATACGCATTACTAAAGCTAATTAAACTTTTGAAAAATGTGTAATTTTAAACAAATGTTCACAGTTCCAAAAAGGTAGTGAACTGCATTTTGCTTACAGGGGGGAAACACAGAACTTTTCCCAGATCATAAAAGCAAACAAATTAAAACCACAACAGAAAAACTCTCTATTTCAGTCATACAGTAAAGCCTTGTTTAGAAACATGATAGGAAAAATGTCAATCTACCATTTACTAACACTTTACAGCCTCAAATACAAATCATTACTATTTTGACAATTGTAACTTTCCCTCTTGAGGTTCCCAAATGGAACTGCTGAGCACAACCTATCAACACTGCTTGTTTCCTCTCCCCATTTCAAGCACACCGAGCATACTTTGCTAAGGCTCTGATACTTACAGCCTCTTTTCCTTGGGAATATCGAAGGATGCAGCCATGTTCATAAGGGTTGGCAAGCAGTGCAGATGGTGGCTATGCGAGTGAGGAAGGATGGTGTTTGCCTACAAGGAACATGACACTTCATGAGGCTTCAGAGACAAATACAGTTATCTGTAGGCATAATACAGTATGCAAGACCAATAAAACCCAAGGCTTTTCATGAAAACAACTTAATTATCTGTGCACACACATACTTATAATTTTGAATTCCATCAAATTTCAATAAGAATGACAGGCTGCGAGCAGTGGTGGCACACACCTTCAATCCCAGCACTTGGGAGGCAGAGGCAGGGGATTTGAGTTCGACGCCAGCCTGGAGTGAGTTCCAGGACAGCCAAGGCTATCAAGAGGAACCCTGTCTCAAAAAAAAAAAAAAAAAAAAAAAAAGAATGACAGGCTGGAGCCAATGAGATAGCTCTGCAGGATAAGATAGATATCTGCCACTAAATATGAGGACTTGAGTTTTATCCCAGGATCCACATGGCAGAAATAGAGAACCGACTACTCCAAAGTTGTCTTCTGACCCCCAATGCACCATGACACAACTGTACACAACGCATATGTGTATACACACAAACACACACAGACACACACACATTACAAAGTATTTTAAAGATAAGAATAAAAATTAATAAAGCTACTAATTATCATATATCTGTTATTATTAAATACAGCTTCTCAAAGCTGCCAATCTCATTTCTTAAATGATCTGGAGAATTAGGTAACAAAGCACTGTATTTGAGAAAAGTACAAAGGCTGTGCTCTATCTACCTCAGAACATGTTGGTCCCATACAGCAGCAATCCTTAAAGAGAAACATTATCTCCTGGTGCCAGACAAAATTTAACTACTCAACCAGCTTTCTACCTAAAAGTACATTTATTAAATG
Organism: Montemys delectorum; assembly: GCA_019843815.1. NCBI lineage: Eukaryota > Metazoa > Chordata > Mammalia > Rodentia > Muridae > Montemys > Montemys delectorum. The sequence continues at coordinate 23,069 of JADRCD010192013.1, forward strand.
TAAAAAAGGAGAAGATTTGATAAAAAGCACTGAATTAAATGGCTATACTTTAATCCAGCCTGCTTTTATCTTTCGTAAGAATCACAAATTCTGGAGCTCACAGAAAAAGGTTAAATTTCTATCAAGATTCCTTCACATAAAGGAAATGAATACCAGTGTTTCTATAGGAAGTGGTATCTGAGAACATAACAGCTCGTCTGACCTGAGTCTGCAGTACTATTTAGTGCTCTTACCAATAGATTCAATGAGATCAGAGCAAGTGGCTAATTCACTGATTAAAAAGACAGACTTTGTATACTGTTTAATTCTCTACCTCACATACACAGCTCAGCTGCCATGTAGGGAGAAAAGAGATGGGAAGAAAGGAGGAAACACACTTGTTTGGTTTTGGTTTCTCTGATAGTGTCTGTTAGGTAGCACTGGCTAATCTGACATTCATTATGTAGACCAGGCTGGCCTCGAACTCAGAGATCCTTTTGCCTTTGCTTCCTGAGTACTGAGATTAAGATCAAAAGTATACTATCACGTCCAGCCAGAAACATTTAAGAGGGTGGCGAGGGTGGGGCAGTGTTAGAAGTAAGCCACTGATGTGTATGAAAAAAAAAATGTGTCAAAAAAAAAAAAAATCACTTCAAGGTCAAAGGCCCATAGTTAGAAAGGCCAATAAATCATGGAGTTACCAGAGGCCTTGCCCAGAGTCTCACTCTGTAAACCTAAACTATTAGTTTATGGAAATCACTGACACTCAGGTAAAACAATTATATTTAGAACTTTTTCAAAAAAAAAATCAACATTCAGTATTTTGTATTTTCCACACTTGTGACATTTATAAAACCAGTTAATATAGATACACAGAAATCTACCAGGAATAGGTACCAAAGGCTTTGGCAAAATTATAATATATTCGATGAGCTATCAAAAGTAACACCATCCAATTAACCTGATTTATCATTTAAAATCCTAAAAGTCCAACCACAAGGCAGAGGGCACAGTACTCACCATATGTAGGAGCTCTCCTAAAAGGATGGTCGCCCTCACTGAGATGTGGTCGTCACTGTTCGTTATCACTTCGACCAAGCCCTAGGAGGCAAGAAGGAAGCACTCGTGTTGTACAGCAGTGCAGGTCAACACATTTCTGCACCAGACCTGGTTTTTACTCCTGAGAAGTTTTTGAACAAACAATGTAAGCTAAAGGTTTGCAAATATTACCTCTAAAAGTCCATTACGAATAAATGCAGAGAGAATCAGTGCCAAATAATTGTCCATGAGGTCTGGCCTGGAAGCAAAAAAGCACAGTGACAACTTAAATGTTTCACAAAACATAAAAGTAGTGAGGGTGGTAAGTGGCAGTCGTTTTTCTATCTAAGGTCTACCTGGATCTAGCACGATGGGGAAGAATAGTTTTTGCCTCAGCTGCCACAAAGCCATCTGAAAGCCTCCAACTGTCCTGGAATCTTCCTGGATCTAAAAGAATTAAAATGAGGTTGTTAGCAGATTAGGCAATACTGACACAGATGAGCATGGGACTATCAGCTAACCAGGCTACAAAAACATAACACTTGGGGAGAGGTGGAGACTGTCATGACTGGCACAGGTGTGGCCATTTGGGCTTGTCAAGAGGTGTGTGCCTGTGACAGCAGCGTTAGGAAGTGTGCATACCTGTACACACACATGAAACACACACACAACTGTTTATGGGAATATACACACTAGTAACTTCCTTCATTTGGAGAATTAGGCATCTTATGAATCAGACAATTCTCTAATTACCAGAAAGAAAAGAAAATGTTTATATTTGTATTTAGTAAGTTGTTTGCATCAAGTCATATGGAAATGTAAGCGGCAGATCCCAGTGCCCTTCAGAACCTACCTACACTGAGCAGGGCTTCTATGAACTCGTCTGTCACAACAGGTAGAGGGAGACGAAAAATATCATAGAGCACTTCAAGCAGACCTCGCTGGAACAACAAATACAGTGCACTTATTTCTACAGACGTCCTTAAGGACTTTTAAAAGATCATGTTTACAGAATAACAAAGCAACAGAAACATACCTAAGGGGTAATTACTAAATATTTAACACGTCGTTTAATCTTTTAATCTTTCCTTATCACCACTGTACAAATTTGGAAAGAGATTTCAGTTCTTTCCATGTGCAGGCATAGAGGTCAGCTGATGGTCAGAGGGGTGGCTGAGTGGTAAACTCCTTGCCTTGGACATTCCAGGGTTTGATTCCCAACACATCAAAAAAAGGTGAACAAAACTGCTCCTTTGTTCCTTGACCAGAGATCTGTCAGTTATCAGAAAACCCTCCCACTTCCATGCACACCCAGCCAATGCTTTCTAACAGTTTTTCCTCCTACAGGTACAATTCACTTAAAGAAAAAACTAGAAGGCAAAATGGAAAGATAAAATTAAAAACATTAAACAAAAAGATAGCTTAAGAGCTAATGTATGTTTTCTCTACATTCAATTTGGTTTAGCTTCTTAATATCAACTTACTAATTAGCTAATAAAACAACACCTAAGAGTTTTAGTGAAAAATCACCCATCTTCAAGAAAAAAATATGATAATGTGGTACCAAAAGTACATAAATTACACAGCTTTACTACATAATATAATATCTATTTTTTTGGTAAATGTATTTCTATGCTTGACTCTTATAAAATAAGAATACCCTTCTACTTTACTTGCATTATTTTAATAAACTATAATTAATTTATATTTTAACTTGTTTTAATAAAACTGTCACTCATAACAGTATTTTAAGTGATTTATACATTTACTCTGACGTATTCATGTACTGAAAAATGCTCTAAACTAAAAATTACCAACTTGAAGAAAAATGTCACCTAAAATGATTTCTAAAGAACCCGTGTGCATGTGTGCAGATGACTAAGGAGGCCCGAGGTGCTGGATTCCCCTCAACTGCAGTGACAGTGCTGTGACGGGTGCAGAACCTGGCCTGAGTCCTCTGCCAGAGCAGGGGATACCCTTACTAAGTCAGGAGCCCTCTTCAGCCCCAAATGTAACTTTTAAAGGTCTAGACATGTAAGAATTACAGTAACTGTTACCTACCCTTATTTCCATATTTGGTATGCAAAGTACTCCAATTAGAGATTGTATCCCAGAATTTCCAGGTTTACATAAATTAATAATACCTAAAGAGGGTAAAAGTTAAAAAAAAATTAAACTAAGAAAAGAACATCTACAATAATGTGTCATAATATAAAAATATATGATTTTTTCCTAAGTTAAATTATACTATTTGGTTATTATACTTGATATCATATAAATAATAGATACCAAGTATTCTCAGAATTTTCCTAATGTGAAATTGACATTATTCTCATCACCTAAATTTCTTATTAACTTCTATTTCATATATAGAAACTGATGAGCACAGCGGTGGCTAGAAATAAATGTTTCTCTGGGAGTAAGAACATGAGAGAAAAAAGAACAGTATTTTCCCTGTCTAATATACCTTGAAACTACAGTGAAAAGCTGCATGATTCTTGTCAAATTTAGTTCTAACATCTCCTAAGTGCAAAAATGAGAATAAGCAACAGATACCAAATAAAATTCACAAATTCACAGATCAAGGAGTGTAAGTTACCGTTACTAACATTAGTGATACTAAAATTCTGTGTCACAAAGGATATGTATGTAGGTGATAAGCAAGCACAAACTACTAAGGACCATTGACTATCATGAAATGTAAACTACTTAGGTGAGACCAGTGCACTGGACTAAAAAGCCAATAGCAAAGCCTGCAACAGCAAACAGTACACATGTGCCTCCTTCAGGACTAAGGAATGCTGCATCATGGTGCGTTAGAGAAACTTTAGACAGCATGACAAAGACACAGAGGGACAGACTGACACACAGACAGTAGACAGGTAATAAAATCTACATAGTGGGAATACGTGCTAACTACTGCACAGTTTTTTAAATTCTTTGAAATGTCTTATAGTAAAATGCTAGGGAAAATGTTTTTGAAAGTCACAAAGGACTCTGACTCTCTCTCACACCACTACAATGGCTGAGTGTCCATTATCAAACATCCTTAGAACCACGTGTTTCAGATCCTGATTTTTTTTTCAAATTTCAGAATTCCTGCATATATGTCATGAAATAATTCACATGTAAGCATAACATAAATTCATTTAAGTTTCAAATATACATTATATACATATCCTGGAGACTAAAGTCAATGTTCTTGTGTTATGAGTGCAACTAGTCCCGTGAGATCACATGTACAATCTTCTGTTCATATCACAGCTCAAAAAGCCTCAGCTGTTGTAGCGTTCTGGGTTTCATGTTAAGGATGATCAATTATATGCCTGAATGCATGAGTATCTATAATTTCTCTTTGAACTTCGAATCAAAATTCAAGTTAAACACAGTAAGCAAAATTTAAGTGCTCCGGTCCTTGAAGTGCACTTCCCCAATTTTGACATCTGACAGGAGTTTGAGAAAGCAGCGACTACGGTTAAGAGACATAAGGCTTACTTACCCTGTGCTAACATAGTAAAAAAGCTGTTGACACTTGTGGAAAAATCTGTGCTGCTGAAGTTATCCCTCCACAAGTTATTTGTAATATTAAAACTTGTTGTAGAATCAACACTGCAAAATTGTATTTAATTTATAAATAGGACCACAGAATGTAAACACTATTAGAAAACTACTTCTGTTAGAACAGTATTTTCAAGGTCATAGTTGAAATGCTATTATTTATCTTAGTTCAATAGAAGGTAGAAAACATCTAACTAGTCACAGATCAATACATAAGGCACTAGGAGAACGCCATTTAGTAAAAGTGTATGAGATGGACTTTAAAGACAAGGGATACACTAATGGTGAGCAGAGTCTAGAAGGCAGCAGGCTGAGGGAGCAGTAGGTGGCGGTGGTGGTTAAAGCAGTGCAGCACGTGGTAAAATAAAGATACAGCAGGGTTAACTCAGGAACAGCAGAGGATGCCTAGTGACAGACAATGCCATCATCTTGGAGTAAGGCAAAGAGGTAAGCTAGCCAAGGTGACCCAAGTCGTGTCCACTTTTAAAAGAGAACATGGGATTTAGTGGTGTACTGCTGTACACTTTCAGCTTGGGTGAGAGTGGGTGGGGGGAGGACCTCAGTGATCACATGGCAGAAACCAAGTCCCATATGCAAGATGTTGCTCCTTGGGAGGGGATTAGACTAGTGAGGGATCCTAACAAATCCCCAAGCTAAAGCTGGGAGAAGGAAGATTGGCGCTAGTAGACTAGCTTTCTCGTCATATGATGCTGATGCTTCCAGAAGTGAGAACCACATAAGTCTCTAAGCACTGACTGCTCTTCTGAAGGTCCTGAGTTCAAATCCCAGCAACCACATGGTGGCTCACAACTATCTGTACAGCTGCAGTGTACTCATATACATAAAATAAATAAATATATCTTTGAAAAAAATGAATCCCTTACTTTTTGGTATTTTGTTTTGACAACAGAAAATGAATGAAAACAAGTATGAGAGATGTTATGTTTACTCTTAGGTCCACATACAACCTCTCAGTTGTCCATGAAGGTGAAATAGGTAGGGCAGGGTTCTCACTGGGGCACCAAGAGAGCAGAGGAAGCACATTGCAGACATACTAGCTGAAGCCTTCTGACTGGGATAAGTATTTGTATAGAAAAGACATCTGTAAAGTGGTAAGTATACAGCAGTGTTTATGTAAGTTTTCTCGTTTAGCTTATGGCTAATGTCCCTTTCTAAGCTCTCTGTAGTAATACTACGAAACTGAGTCTTTACTACCTAAAAAGATGAAGCAGTATAATCTTTATACTAAAGAAATCTGGTGACCAGGAGACAGGTTCCAGAGTAGAGGTCTTGCTCATCATGCATAAAGCCCTGGGTTCAGAACAAATAAACTGTAAAAACAAATAGCAAAAAAGTTTGAGACTCCTAACACCTTGCTTAACTTAATAATTATGAGACTACTACACCATTTTTAAGTAACATGCTTCAAAGCAATACATACAATTTTTATTTTTTGCCCTTTACTTTGGGAGTCTTGAGGAAAGAGAGGTACATAATGCGGGATTTTCTTAAAATGTTCAGGTAATCATTTTAGCACAGTGAGTTGAAAATGTAATGCATATATATCTATACAGAATGCAGAATACAGAATGTAGTATCTTACGCTAACTTTTATTTTGTGTATATCTCTTTGAATACCATATATTTAAAACTACAGTCATATTTAAATTAGATGCTGCAACAATTAAACATTTGAAAAACCAAGTAAAGTTTAGTTTTTTATGACACTGAGCAATATACAGAACATACCTGCCCATGAGCGGAATGTTGCAATGATCCCCATTTTACTGGCTAGAAATCGTGCTTCTCTGTCTTCTCTGTTGCAGGTTGTGGGTGGGGAATTATTAAAGACACAAAATTTAAACTGAAATCAGTTTTTGCTGGTGATGTATCAGAGAAAACTCTATCATAAATGTTAGTTATTTACACTTGAAATCAAAACAAGATGTTCTGATAAAGACCAGATCTACGCTAAAGCCAACCACTCAACTTTTAGTATAAGCTGATCTTCAATTTTAAATATAAACAAGGTGTGGTAGTAGTGCACACCTACAATCTCAGCACTCAGGAGATAGAGACAGGAGCACTGTTGTGGGTTCCAGGTCAGGCTAGACTACACAGTAGGTGTCTGGCTAGCCAGGCATAACATGATAAGGCAAAAAAATAGATAAATGACTAAAAATGAAACCCACAGCATGATTTTTACAATTAAGTTATAAGTCTTGATCTTTCTGAAAACTTATTCTTAGACGTGCTTCCAATGAGCACCAGAGCACAGTCAGCTAAATAAGCCTCACATAGCAATGACACCAATAACCAAGGAACTAAGGACACTTTGGTCAGCACCTGCATTCATAACAAGCGGAATCCAGTAGTGTATTGGTTTGAATATCACAAATTAACTTTTAAATTTCTCAATACTTTCTTTTAATCTGTACTATGTAACTGTGAGAGGCATACAACAGAGCCATGAACTAGGACATCTCCTCCCACGCCCTGGCTCTGTAACAATCAGTGTTACTGTGAGCACAGACAACCAATGGTCCAGCAGACTCTCAGGGCACTTACTTGAGCTGTCCTTCAGCTGTATCTGGGCTGTGTCTGTAGTGGAAATCAGTATAGGGTGCTAAAATTCGCTAATTAAAAAAGGAAAGAAACACAAAGAATATTTATTATAGAAAGCATTCTTGAACATAAAATTAATTCCATTTCTCTGCATTTTTAAGTGGATTAACCATTTAAGACATCTGTTCTTCAAACTCATTTAAAAAAATATAACATGTTTTTAAGTACAAACTGATTTTTTAATTCATAAACTAAGGTATAATGTGCATCTAAAACAAAACAGACACAGGCATAAAGGTCCTTCTGGATTGGGTTGGCGGCCATCTTCATTCAGTGTTCATTATGATCCCTACCAAACACACCTTGATTCCATTCCTTCCACTGAGAAATCAGCTGTCAGACTGTATGTTGTTGTTTTTGAAAGCAGTTTATCTTTCTGTCACTTTCTTCTTCTCAAGTTGCTTATAAGAGTTTAAGTGATCTGGATTTAGTAACCCTACAATAGAGTGCCTGACAACTTATTTTCTTTTATATTCTTACTATTTGCAAAAGGTAGTTAAATCTAGAAACAAAATTCTAGTTGTTTCTTTGGATCCTTGCTTCTGCCTCCTTTCCGAGGACTGAAGCTGCTATCTTTCACGTGCTGTGTCCTGTGTGCTCCTTGCCCCATTGTGATTTACTCTGGTTATTTTTATTGATGCTTTAAATTTCCTATTGCTATCTCCTTGTCCACAATGAAATTTTAACTTTATAGAATTCTGAATTCTAGATATATATCTTTCAAATTTTTGATTCATTTTAGATGGGTAATTATGTAATAAAATTCTTCATATTTTCACTTATGCTTATATCTCTCAAAACAAATTAACTGTGGTTTACCTGAAGTCTTTTTTTTTTCCTATGTAGATTATTCCCTGAGCAACATATATCAAAAGGATCATCCCACATGATCAAGTCAACTTTATCCCAGAAACGGTGGGATAGATCAACATATGAAAATATGTCTATGTAATACAGTACATAAACAAATCGAAAGGAAAAAAATTAAAAAGCCTTTGACTAAATCCGACACCCTTTCCTGAACTAAGAAAAAAATTTTCTTTTGAGTTTTCAATAACATAATCATATCTTTGCGCATGAGTAGAAATCGTATGTATGCACATGTCTATGTTGGGGGTTGACTTGTCTGTACAAGCACTGTCCACCTTACTTCCTGAGACAGTATTAATGAACCTAGAGAGCACTGTCTAGGCTACAACAGAAGGCCACGGAGATACCAGCGTGCATCTCTGTGTCTGCATATGCCTTGTGCTCGAACCAAGCACTTTACACACTGAGCCAACTAGCCAGGCCATGACGAAAATTTCTGACTGAATGTTCACCATGGTCATTTTTTAAAAAATTACTTGATGTTTTCTTCCATCAGAGGTTTTATTTATTTATTTATTTATCTATCTATCTATCTATCTATCTTTTATTAGATATTTTCTTTATTTACATTTCAAATAATATCCCCTTTCCTGGTTTGCCCTCTGAAAAAAAACCCTATCCCCATTTCCCTCCCCCTGCTCACCAACCCACCCTCTCCCACTTCCTGGCCCTGGTATTCCCCTTCACAGGGCCAAGGGCCTCTCCTCCCATTGATGACCACCTTGGCCATCCTCTGCTACATATGCTGCTGGAGCCATGAGTCCCACCCTGTGTACTCTTTGGTTGATGGTTTAGCCCCTGGGAGCTCTGAGGGTACTAAGTACTAGTTAGTTCATATTGTTGTTCGTCCTAAGGGGCTACAAATCCTTCAGCTCCTTGGGTCCTTTCTCTAGCTCCTTCATTGGGGACCCTGTGCTCAGTCCAATGGATGGCTATGAGCCTCTAATTCTGTATTAGTCAGGCACTGTCACAGCCTCTCAGGAGACAGCTATATCAGGCTCCTGTCAGCCAGCACTTGCTGGCATCCACAATAGTGCCTGGGTTTGGTGACTGCCCCAGGTGGGGCAGTCTCTAGATTGCCCTTCCTTCAGGCTCCCATCAGAGGTGGTTAATCATCTCTTCTATGCAGATAAATGAAAGCAGCTACTCATTCAATCCCAATGATGGTGTCAAATAGAAGTTACACCTTAATCTAGTAATATAGAGCATGCCTGTCTGTTCTGTGATCTTAGTGTGTTCTCCCAGTATTTATAGTATAACTTAGGTGATGTTTTTTCCTCCTTATCAGTCAGAATGATTTTTAAAAAGATTTCTTTTTAGTACTTTTAGCTATGTATATGGAAATACATGCAAATCAGTGCAGATGTACAGAGAGGCCAGAGAGGCAGGTCTTCCTGAAGCTAGAGTTATTGGATACTGTGAGCTGCCTGACATGGGCAGGTGCTGGGACTCTACCTGCAGTCCTCTAGAAGAGCAGAGACTGGTCTTAACCACTGAACCATCTTTCCAGTCCCAATTAGATTCTTTTTGGGAGTGGAGGGCAGGGTTTCTCTGTGTAGCCCTGGCTGTCCTGGAAGTCATTCTGTAGACCAGGCTGGCCTCAAACTCAAAAATCCACCTGCCTCTGACTCCCAAGTGCTGGGATTAAAGGCGTGTGCCACCACTGTCCGGCCTTTTTTTTTTTTTTAGTAAAATAAATACAAGTTCTCACTATGTATTCTTGGTTGATGTGCGATTCATTATGGAGACCAGCATGGTTTTGAACTCAAGAGAGATCTGCCTGCCTCTGGTTCCCAAGTGCTAGAATTAAAGGCATGCACCATGCCAAGAATTTTCAAGAACGTATTTTGTATATACCTTTTACCCATTTAAACAACTTTGAGAATTTAGTAAATATTAAAAATAAGATATTAGTTACAAAGTATCTAGTTTGTTATTTTAGCATTATACATTTACTGAAAGTTCTTTTCTCTCTCTCTCTCGCTCTCTTTTTTTTTTTTTTTTTTTTTTTTTTTGGTTTTTCGAGACAGGGTTTCTCTGTGTAGCCCTGGCTGGCCTCAAACTCAGAAATCCACCTGCCTCTGCCTCCCAAGTGCTGGGATTAAAGACATGTACCACCACTGCCCAGCTTCACCAAAAGTTCTTGATTTTTCTGATATCACAGAAGAGCTTACTGAATATCATCTCCAACATACTGCAAATTATCAGCAAAAAGTAAGCAATTACACAATAATTATATAAACTCCCTACAAATGAATATCAGGGTAAACTAAAAATTGTGACACAAAACTTTAAGTTAATCACACACTTATTTTTAACAAAAGGAAGGTGATGTCAAGGACACTACAAATAGTTCTTTATAGAAAAGAAAATGTATTGCTTTAAAGTGAAAACAAAACTGATTTGACGTAATAAAGGCTGCATTCTCTAACTGATTCCACAATGAAGACATGGGGATGAAGACAGACAGAAGACAGTGATAAACAGCCAGGGAAGCCAGATTTATTAAGTGTGAAGAATTACGTAACACATTTTATATAGACTAGAATATAGGGAAATGCATATAACTAAATATAAGCTTGTATAGTTGCCAAGTACTACAGATACTATTTTTAAAATTTGTTATTTAAAATATTTAACTTTTGAAATAATATTTAAGTTTGAAAGCCATCAATGACAGTCATTATCCCTGATAAAAATCTAAGGGAAGACTTGCCTATAAATTGGGCAGCAAGGTCATAGTATAAACTCACACCCTCTCCAGTACAGTAGGCTGGTATTCTCCCCACTAAGTTGCATGCACATCACCCAAACATAACTTATACAGCCTAAGTCTACCATTTCAGACTTTGTTCCACTGGGAGTCATCTTCCTGAGGGAGAAAGATATTTATGGCTGTACGCACATAATATAGAGTGGTTTGTTTAAAAATCTACCATAGTCTGTGCAGGTTATTTTCATTTCCATGAAGGTTTGCTAGTCTGCTTTATAATATATATGAATAAAAGAGAGCCTATACACCTATCTTCTTCACTTATAAAAATATTCAATTTTAATATTAATTATTCTATGTAATAAAAATTAAAGCTAAGCATTCTATAATATATCAATACTCACTGGCACAGGACTCCTAAGAATAATACATTTAAAAATCACTAAGAGACTACTGTGCTTATTACGTTTGTTAGTAATCATAGTCTGAAGAAAGTTTTAGTATCTGCAATGTTCTTAAAAATAGTCCTAATGCCAAGATTGTTGGTTCTGCCTATCATTCAACCTATATGGTGGGCTGACCTAGGGGTCTACAATCTGGAGACCAGCCCAGAAACATAGCAAGACCTCATCACAGGGGGGAAAAAGGGGGGAAAAAAATCTTAATATGATCAGAACTACTACATTTAAGACTCCTTCTCTAAAATGGTAAGGATAACTAGAAAATAATAAACATAAGTCCTAAATAACTTATAATTTAATACTTAGATCCTTAATTTAAACTTATTTTGGATGCTGTCTTCAAGAGACAATAATGTATGTTCTCCAAAACAACCTGCTCTGTCTGATGCAGTCTCACTAGTAGTCCTGGCTGGCCTCCTCTGTCTCATGAATGCTAAGATTACAGTCATGTGCCATCAGCCTCAGTAAGCAGCACCTAGAAGGAGTGTACTTTAACTATAAAGCACTCTACCTGAATTAGTGTCAAAATTTTATGTGACATACTTTTTAAATGATACATGCATGTTCAAATATCAAATGCCAAAATGTATTGTTATTAATTTACTATATATGTATTGTGTGATGTTGGTGTACGGGTGCAGACACGCTATGGTGTGCATGTGGAAACTGAAGGACACTTTTTGGGGACTCTGTTTTCTCCCACCTCATACGTGCAGCAGAATTCTTCTCGCAGTTTCTGCCTCTGAGGTACCTACAAGAGCTTTCAGCCAACTCTTACGTTTTTTTCAGGAATGCTGAGATTACAGAATTGAACTACAGCCAGTTTTTATGAGGGTCCAAGAATCAAACTCAGGTTGTCAGGTACACAATAAGGGTTTTACACTCTGAACCATCTCTTCAGCCCCCAAAGTGGTTCTTGAGAGAACTTGTGTTATCGTTTATGAATAAGTGGAACCCACTTAGCTGAACATAAACAGTATTAACAGAGTGCATACTAAGACATAGGCACAAGTCTTAGTATAATCTTACTCATCCTTTAGTTGGCTCAGAAAACTTCTTAGGACTAATACAAAATGAACGATTTTGCATGTTGCTGAAATATTCTAGAGAATAGCATTTTTAACTCATTCCTAATCAAATAACTGTAATAAAGAATGGGAATAAACCAAACTAACATAGGTTAGACAATTAATGTAGCACCTAAGTCTACTATTTCAAAATTTCAAAGCAAAATTTTGTATTTAAACTTATATTTTAGGGCTAGAGAGAAGGCTCTAACATTAAAAGCATTGGCTGCTCTTCCAAAGGACCAAAGTTCGATTCCCAGCACCCACATGAAAACTTAAAACCATCTGTAACTCCAGTTCTTGGGGTTCCGATGCCTTTTTCTAGCCTCTGTGGGCACTGTACACATATGGTACACAGGCATACATGAAGGATAAACACCCAGAAACATTAAATAAACACAAGTACTTTAAAATCATATTTTATATTAGAAGCATACTAAAAGGTGCCTACCTCTAATTCTACATCAGCTCGCACATACTGCCGGGTCTTTGGATGATTAAGAAGGTGCAAAATTGTAGTAATGAGAGCCTCATTAATTCGACTTAATTGGCAATCAATCACATTTTTCAGTATGGTGTTTAGTCCGCCTCGAAGGGCTACCACCTCTGGGTTCTGAAGTGCTAAAATGAAAGAAAGACTAATTATATTCATAGTACTGAGTATCAAACCCTACTCTTTTACTTGTCTTAGTTTCCTTTTGGATTTGAAAACTTTTTAATTAAATACATTTACAAGTAAAAGATATCAAGTTCTTACTGATTTACTATCTTTAATTTAAAATCATTTACTATTTTTCCCCAAACCTGACTTTTAAAATGTCTTTGCCATATTCTTCAAACATAGTTTACTGAGTATTTCTCTTCAGTTTCAGAGTTCATTTTACTGTGAAGACATTGGTCCCATAGGCTTTTTTCAAATAATTGACAGAGCTTCTTGCTTTTAATTTTGACTTAGCAATGTATATCATTTATTTTCATAAACATACACACATGGATGCAAGCAAAACACATACACACACACATGGGAGGGGAGGAGAGTTTGTAATTTTAAGATGAAAAACTCTTCTCTTAATCTTCCTTTGAAGATCAGGACTGTCCCTGCATGTAGTCTGTGCTTTTTTGTGGTGGGATTTGTTTTGAATAAAGGGCCTGGAAGTCAGCACCGAGCTCAGGTAGGCCTCTCATGCACCATTCCATCTGTCGAGGGTGCTAGGGTCACAGCTGTCTATCACCATCATGAAGTTTTTGAGATAAATGACATTATTGAGATAAATATCTCAATTTTCCCTCATGAATACTTTATTAATTATCCTAGCATATTTCTCAAATTGACTTTTATACTTCACTTTTTTCAAGACAGGGTTGGTTTATCTGCAGGCTGTCTTTGACAGTTGGTCTCTTACTGGGTCTGTCTCCCAAGGCTGAGATGACAGCTATTTGTCACTATGCCCATCTTTCATTTTTATACTTATGATTTGCCAACATGTTTTTAAATTAGAATATACAACTTTTAAAAAAGTTTTTCTCTTAAAAATGAGTGATAGTTAATAGTTTTTATTTCCATTTCCAAAAATGGTTCCCTGGTTTCTTCTGTCCTGTTTATTCTCCTGTGTTTTGAAATGAGGCAGAGCAGCACAGCATGGCAGCGCACAGATCTGAACAACCCAGGCCAGGAAATCTCTTGGTTCCCATCTCTCCCTCTGCTGCAGTCACTGAGCCCATTCTGTACGCTGGGTTACTTGTATCTTCTTGAAACTCAATTTGACTCACTAGAAAGTCTCCCCTACCTCCCTGCCACACACACAAGTTAGTCATCTGTATCTCCTACATATTTCTTATATGCTTATGTATCCTATTCTGATTATTAATGCTGAAATATACCAGATTTGAATTTTCACAATCCCACAGTAGTAACTGTGTGAGTCATCTCACTTAATCCTGTTTTCTCTATATATCTTTATAGTGACAAGTTGCTACTTTCTAGTTCCATTTATTACTTCACCAAAGTAAATAATGTTTACTAAGACTGTTGTCCTAAAACATAAGATACAAAGGGACTGAGGAAGATATAGAGTGCCAGCCTCTAGCCTTTACATGTGTGTGCACATACCACGTACACCCACAAAGGTTAACACTGTTGACCTGACAAATTCTTTCTCTTTCATTACTTTTTCTCCTAAGTGTTCTCATGGTTACTTTTAAGATTAGTCCTTTCTATGTTTTCAGTAGTACTTTATAACTACTCTATTACATTACTTTACTATATTACTTTATATACATTACAAGTATAGCTGTTCAAATTTTTCTACTTATCTAACTATGTTTCCTGACAGAGTTACCTGATTATTTATTGCTGTACAAAGGTGTGCTGGTGAGCCTTTTAGAGCCATTGCTGCCTCAGTATTTGCAATCACTTCTATGGCTTCTGATCTAGCATGTATTTCCACTTTCATGCAACTGGATATTAGCATTTATTTTTAAAACCCACTTACTTCAGTAAATTTTCAAGAATATGTATATTTAAAAACTCTAGTTAAAAGAGCTCCTAATAGATTTTTCTACCTTATTATAGAATTTCTCAACTTGGAGTTTTCTAAAGTACAAGTATGCATTTCAGTGTTTTCTTCTTCTACCTACTATAAATGAAGGCTGAGCAGTCTGTCTTTCCCCTAATGATAAACTAATTTCACCATGTTTTCACCCTGCTTATCATAGGATTCGGCACTTCCTGCTCTTCCTATTCTGGTTCCTCACCACTTACATTTTGCTTCACTTTATGACACATATCAATCAATATAGTTTTCTAAGCATCCCATACATTGGCATATAGTAAAATTTTTATAATTTTCATAATTGTTATAATTATATTCCTGATCTTGTTTCTACACCAGGACAGATTATGGATAGTACTTTCAGTCTTCCATGGTAGAGTGGCTCTTCTTTCTTAACTTAAACTTTATTAAGTTATTATCCCCAAGATAAAATATGATCTCTACAATTTCTACTTTTTGGTAGTACCAAAAACAAACAACCACACAAACAAAACCCATCATTTTCTTTTCACTTAAAATTATATTCTACTGATAATAAACAAGGTTAAACTTTTAAAATGTGATTAGCTATGTGGGTATTTGGGCAATTATGTGCTTTTACTGTATTACTTTATTCTTGTTATTTTGCTTGCCTGCTTTGTAACACTGTTTGGTGCCATATAGTAAACTTATTGAGATCCCTGCATGATTATTTGATAATTGAGAATTTGCTCCTCTCTCAGTACCACAGAAGCATGCACTCATGTCTTCATTCTGTTTTCATTCTAATCTCTGATCCCTAATAAAACAGGGTTATTAGGATTCACTTTGTGTAGTCTAACTATTATTTTTAAACAGTATCATCAATCTCAGAAGGCTAGACTTTAGTAGATATTATTGTTATTATTGGATTACAATCAAGTTTCATAATGAATAAATTTGAGGATTTATAAAATGATAACATAATTTCTAAATTATTTGATAAATAACATCTAATATTCTATCACAAATTTCCATTTTCATATTTTTGTAGCAATAGAGCATTTTTCTTTTAAAGACATTGGTGAATGTTACATGTACTTTATAAAACATTTCTTCATTACTGGAAGACAATTCTGACCTAGTTCACAGATGATGGCAATGCAAGCCCGGACCATTCTGTCTCGTTCCTGAAGTCCATCATTTCCAACCGCAATTAATGAGTTGGCCACAGAACTAGGAAACAAGGAAGCATTCACAGTAATCATCTGTAACAGAGAAGAATCAGAAAATAATTCAGGTTTAGTATATTTTAAAATTCATTTTATTCAGAGGGAGACAGTTAAGGACACAAAATTCTTGTAAGATTGAGGCACCAATTTTAACACTCAGCTTTGTATGAACCGCTATTATTATAACTACCAGGTTTTTCTAATGATCTAAAACTAAGCTAATTGCTAAGTAAGACTTCCTATCTCTTAAGATTTTAAGTCCCTCCAGGATGGGAATGGCATCTTACACAGCTCCTCAGTGACCACAATGCTGCTCAGTGACACAAGTGTGGTGACCACACAACAGTGCTGTTCCATCTCCATGTTCCTGATATTTACCTCCACTCCTCCTCAGCTATCAGGATTTGTTGCTGTGCCAGAAGGAAGACTGACTAATCCAGAATCTCCTGATGTGAAAAATTGTCAAGTAGACCATAAAGAAACCAAGTGATAAGACTCTGGATGACCCTCATGTCAAAGTTCAAATTGGCAATAATATAACTGCAGTTCTGGAAACAGGTCAAGCGGGTCTACAACTGATTTAGAAAGCAGGAAGAAAATAAAGCAGGTAGCAGACTACTGTTTAAGACTATCTGGTAGCCAACCACTTCAAAATAATACCCTACAGCAGGAAAAAAGGTGGTTTTGTTTTGATAAAGGAAGAGAAGTAACCTCTTCTGGATATTACTGGAGTTAAGAACCTGCTCAAGAGTTAAAATTTGTGCTCTGACACAGGATACAGTTACCAAAGAAAGACAGCCAGGTAAGGTCTATGAGGACCAAAGGAACACTCTGTGCTGATCAGCCTGGCTCTCACTCAGTAGCTTACATCATTTAAGCAGCAGAGAGTAATAGTACACGGTTTAACTAAAATTAAAGAACACCACTTCACAATCACAAAATAACTCTATTTCCAATCACGAAACCCTAAGAAAGGTTTCTAATGAATTCTTTCCACTAACCCAAAGAAAGAAGGATGAGCAGAGCAGGACAGAAGATATGATCTTCCTGGGGAAGAGGGACCTAGCCTCTCTTGGTTTATGTTAATTTTTACTAGTGCATTAGTATGCTAGTCATAGTTCTGTGATCATAGAAAACTTCCACTGGAAGTTGGAAGTTGGCTGGAAGATGGATCCACAAGGGTGCAGCTACTCTCCCAGGAAACCTAACCTCATTTCCCAAGATTTCCAACAATTTCAAGTACAGTACAAATTCTACTATACAATCTTATGTCTACTAAACATTATACTTTTTTATTCAATAGATTATACTATGGTCCAAATACAGAAAATTAAATTTTTATAAATGAAATCATAATTGATATTTTCCAAGGAGATAGATGCATGCAGAAAAAGTGTTAAAAGAAAATGAGATCGAAAGACACGCTCTCCTCTTTGACCTATAAACACTCAATCAAGGAAAAGCCACAACATGCTTCATGCTCTGTGGCCACTGTTACAATGTCTTTTCTGGCAGGAACAGACATATAAAGCCAAGTTCAAGACTAGGCAATAAATCTGCACAACTGGCACAAAGCAGTTAGACAACAGTGCTCTGAGACAGGCAGCTGTAGTCTGTGCTGTGACTGGATGGGGAATCAAGAACAGAAAGGAGAAAATGAATGAGAAGCAAGTGATAACTGAGGTCTTGGTGGTCCTTTGCCTACATGGACAATGTCATCAGATGAGCTTGGTTAGAAATGGTTGGCAGAACCAAGGTAGGCGGGTTGTATTTAACGTCCATTAGCCAACGTGGCTTTAGGAATCTGGATACTGGGTTCTCATTCTGGCTTTCCCACTATCTAGTAGTGTGGTATATCAAAGACATGTAAGAACTTCATTTCATGAAATTACAGGTACAAGGAAAACAACCCTTTTACTTATTTTATGGATAAAAAAATTCCGTATGAATATAATGTTAAAGTAGTGTGACAAGAAGTAAAATATATTCTATTGGGGGGGGGGAGGAGCATATATGTGTATACATGTCCCAATATGTGGAAACCAGAGGCCAATTCTGGATGTTTTCCTCAATTACTCTACACTTTAGTTTGAGACAGGGTGTCTCTCTGAACCTGGAGATTAGTGACACAGCTAAACGGCTAGTCAAGAGCTGTAGGGATCTGCCTGTCTGTCTCCCTTACCCTCTTCCCACAACAGAGATTACACATGCAAGCTAGATATATCCAGCATCTTACTGAAGTCTGGTCTTAATGCTTATGAAGCATGCACTATATTGACTAGCCCTGGTGGAATTTAAATGAGAAAAAGAAAAAGTAGGAACAGTTGACCAGTGGCAAAATGTAGAGATCGTGTAAGACAAAACCAGAAAAGAATACTGGAAGGAGACCAGGCAGTGGTGGCACACGCCTTTAATCCCAGCACTTGGGAGGCAGAGGCAGATGGATTTCTGAGTTCGAGGCCAGCCTGGTCTACAGAGTGAGTTCCAGGACAGCCAGGGCTGCACAGAGAAACCCTGTCTCAAGAAACCAAAAAAAAAAAGAAAAAAAAAAAAAAAAAAGAATACTGGAAGGAACAAGAAAAGAAAGAAGAGATCAAAAACATGCCAAAAACAAGTAAAACAGAAGGGAACATGACTTAGTATTCCTGTTTAGTATTAACTGCTCCTAGACTAAAGAAGCTAGATCTTCAAACATTTTGAATACATATAAAAAGCCTGAGTTATTACCGTAAGAATCATCAAAGTATTAATAAAACAAATGCTTGAATAAAAGGAATTAATGAAGTGGTGAGATGGCTCAGAGGGTAAAGGTAACTGTAGCTAAGCTTGAATACCTAAGTTCATACCCCGGGACCCACATACTGAAAGCAAAAAACTCACTCTTACAAGTTGTCCTCTGACATCCACTTGTGTGTCATGGCACCCCCCCCAAACACACACCCGCCCTCCCACACACACATATACACACACACACACACACACACACACACACACACGCACATGCACATACATGCACGTGCAGGCGCACGTGCAAAATGAATTTAAAAAAAACACTTAAGTTTGGGGGAACTGAAGAGATATCATATCATACATCATATAGATCATCTCTAACTCCAACTCTGGGTTCAGAGAATGGCAGCTTTTTAGAGTTCACTAGCAAGCCAGCCTAGCTGGATAGATAAGCTCCAGGTTCAAGGATACATCCTGAAAACACAAGATCGAATGAAATTGAAGAAAACACCAGACACAGACCTCTGGCCTCCAGATCCACCTGTATGTTATTGATTTCAGTATTACTGAGAAAGGACACATGTACCTCTAATGCTAAAAGTACTGATAAAAAGAATAGTTTTTATGGCCTATAAAGGACAACATTTACTCAACAAATGTTTTAACACGTTTAGCTAAATGAAAGAGAAACCAAATACTATAGCTCTTTTGCTTAGCCTATATAATTACTATCAAGAAAATATATATAATACATATATAATAGCCTATAGTTTTCTCTTAGTCTATAGTTTTCTCTTAGTCTATAAGTTTTATCTCAGCTTATAGTTACTACCAAGTAAATAAAAATAATATATATTTTATATATTTATATTATATGGCGATTGCTTTTTGAAGCAATAATATACCAATAAATTGTACCTCAGGAGACAATGGTATTAAATTGTCTCTGTTATGTTGCTATTAAATTATTTTTAAGAATATAGTTTTATGAAACTATAAATTAAATTTTAATGTGTACAAGATAGGCATGATGGCTCACAACTATAATCCAAACATGTAGAATGTAGCTAGAAGATTGCCAGCAGCTTAAGTCCAGCCTAGGTTAGAGAATGAGACCCCTTTCTCAACAACCCCCACTATCTACACACACACACACACACACACACACACACACACACACACACACAGAGACATGCATGCATGCACGCACGCACGCACATCCGCTCCCCCAACAGAAAGAGACAGACTGGTGGAGATGGGGGCAAAGGGGACAGAGTATTTACTAAATAATCCAAAGATGGAGTCAATTGTTTGAATCTATTAGATACTATCTTTTCTTCTGAAAGCAACATATAGGTGGACAATTTCGAAGGATCCCTAAAATATTTTTAGAGGTTCTGCAAGACTGTAACTATCTTGTTAGTAACAAAAAGATATATTGCTTTTATAACACCTATTTTCTCTCTGCTTGCTTTTATTTATTCACTAGTCAAGCTCTCTAGAGGTTCATCTGTATGTGACAGTAAGAGAGAGTGACAGAAGCAAACAACAATCTAGCTGTCTTTTATCAAGACCTATCCTTAAGAGATTTACAAAAATGTAAAACAAGAACACCCTCCTCACTAATTTTCTCTCTTGGGAAATATACTTTTAAAAAAAGATGTTAGGCTTATTATTTTTAGCATATAATTTATTTTTAATGCAATCTATATTGAAAATATAGCTCCAAGCTCCAAACTGTTCTATAGGAAATTTTTGTTTCTTATCATGAGTACTCATAGCATTGGTAAGAATTTATGAACAAATAAGTCATTTTAAAATGTAACTATGAGACGCCAAATCACAGTTCTAAGTTAATAGTTTTCTTAAAATAAAAGTTTCCAAACCTATTCCCAATATTACTTTAGTAGAATTTCAGTCTCTGTTAAAGAAACTCATCCTTTCCTAATTCTTTCCTACAGTGAACTTGCGGACCATCACTAAATCATTAAGGTTAATTGGAAAAGAAGAAAACATGTCAGTATACCAACTCTGTAGTCACTCTCTGAAACAACACATTTAAAGACAGTAAAAAGAAGAAACAGCTAATAAATTCAATCAATAAATAATTTTAAGCTGAATTTAGTGATACGTGCCTGCAATTTTAGCATTAGGGAAGTTGAGACAAGAGGATCAAGAGTTTGAGGTCAACCTGGGCTTTGTAGTGTATTTCACCCAGCTAAGCCACATAGTAAGATCCAGCTTTAAAACATCAGTAATAATATTGGACATTTTCCCATCCACAAACATATACTGCATCAATGGGAAAGATCTGATACTTGTCTTAGGATGTTTCCCCATCAACCTTACTTTCCATTTCCTTTCCTGGTTGGTCATGAGGCTATCACAACTGCGACAGACAATGAATTCTGGGGAGGGATCTCAGAGGCATTGTGAACCGCCTTTAGTCAAATCTTTTCCTCAGCTTAAACTGTAGCATTTTATACTGTAAAGCTGTCAGCCAAATTCTTTGTCATATGTGCCCATGGGCTGTGGCCAAACTCATCTTAAAAGGGATGAGCTCCTGTTTGTGACATCGTTTCATACTATTAGCCAGGAAGAGTCACACAGTATAGACAGATGAAGATAGTTGGGGCAAATAATCCGTTCTCTAATAATTAAGCTGTAACTACATTTATATGTCCACTACAGATAGAAATACTCAACACGATCATTTTCTAAGAATATTGTTCTAGCTATCACCAATCACATATACTAACTACACAAATATTCATGCTTTACATGTTTAATAGCTCTACTATTAAATTCATAAAATTTTATAACAAAATTAAAATGTTTCATGAAAATTCATTCTTTAAATTTTGATAAGAATATTCTACAGCAATGTAAATACAGAAGCATCGAACATAAAGCACTCGTTGCCCTTCTGCCCTCACACACGGTCATACCTTTCTGACTAAGCGAAGGGCTTGTGTCCTCTCCACCTCGTTGCTCTGCTGTATGTCAATGCACCTAAATAATAAACAGTGCATTAGTCATTGGGAAATCTTGTGTAACAATATCTTACAGAATATTAGATAAGATTTATCTTCATAATCTAGCATAGTGTATTAAAACTGTACTATATGCTTTTTCAGTAACAGCAAATATTTAATGTATCTCTAGTGATAAATATTACCAGAAAAATGAGATAAAAACTCAAGGGGGAAAAGGTGATGCACCTATAAAGAATCACAACATATAAACGAAGCTCAGAGATGTGTGGGAAGACTTCTCTGACCTGCTTAAGTCACAGCGATGTATACAAACACTAAAGGAACCATTTCCACATTGTCTTAGTTTGTGATTTTAATCACAGGTTAAACTGTATCTATAATGGCTGTCTTATTCAATGTAAGATCCCATTTTAGCCAGGCATGGTGCACACCTTTAATCCTAGCCCTCGGAAGCAGAGGCAGGTGGAGCTCTGTGAATTTGAGGCCAGCCGGGCCTACAGGGTGTTTCAAAACATCCAGGATTACATAGTAGTGAGATCCTGTCTCTAAATAAATAAATAAATAAATAAATCTATTTTACTAAATAACTTAAATTCAGAATTCTCTTCAATATTTGATCAAGTATCACTTAGAAAATATTTCTTTATAAAATATAATAAATTTTGTTTTATATCACAACAAAATTACTCAAAAATTATGTTAAGCAGTTCCTATTTTAACTAATATTTTATAATTAGGTAAGTTACTATTCAAAGCATTTCTGGTGTATCTAAATAGAATTAAAAAATAAACAGGGAAGAGCTAGAGTGTTTGCCTGAACTTCGAGTCCAGCAACACACTCACACACGTACGTACACAAAATCATATGGATTAGATTTACATTTTAGCTATTACCAGAAAGCTTGGATCATACCCAATCCTCTGCCAAAACCAACTCTAAAAGTTGAATAGCTTCCTTCAGACAACTGCTACTCAAAGGGAAATGAGAAACCCTGAAAAGACAAGCTGAGGAGTCTCACAGTTCATCAGGTCATCTCCACTAGGAACATGCTCATCCCCAGCTGTAGGGCAGTCGGAGCCCCAGAGGACAGACAGAGATTTACTTGAAAGCAGAAAAGTGTTCAAAGGAGGAAAGGACAGAAATATGAGCTTAGAAATCTGTACCCATGTTCTCACCAAAGCACTGGACAGGTACTATGCTGTGCAAAGGCAGGATTAGGCTCCAATAGGCCCAGTAAAAGCCTACTTTGAGAAGCACAAGAACAGAGCAGAGATACAGGAAATACTTAAACTAAGAAAGATTCCCTGGCTGGGGCTGGCCAAGGAAGAGGCTCTGTTAAATGACAGCAGTTCTAGCTTCAGACTCCAAATTGCTGCTAATTTGGATATTAACAAAACCTAAACTAGTGCAGTAAGACAAGACTCCTGAATAAAACTCTCTTCAAAGGAAAATGATAATGTGATCTGGTACCAGCAATTTTAAACATGAGTGTTTGCATAGTTTAGTTGTTATAAGCCATGATTTAAAACAAATACCCAAAACAAAAGTCTCAAGAACTCCAAATTTAAAAAGAATGACAACAGAAAAGAATATGGATGATTTACATATAAGAACTTCAAAAATAACTGTCGTTGATATGTCTGTGAAACTAGAGATGGAGAAATAAAGTAGAAACAAATTTTTAGAAAGATAATTCACAAGGCAATTAACTGAAGCAAACATTAAAGAGGAGGACTTACTGGCAGGACAGTCTGAAATAAGATTAAGTAAAGAGTAAGCCTTGAACTATGATGACAACAAAACAAACAACAAACTAGCAAAGGTTAAAAACACAGTGAGGGTCCAGACACATAGGTGATGTAAGATGATCCAACAGAGTGCCCATGGAGTACCATGGGAGGGAAAGCTGTAACATATAAAACCCTTCAGAGAGCACTGACTGAGAGTAAGAAACAGGCAGAAGACACCGACCTACACACACTGAAAATAAATAGCAGATGGGGCTAGAGATGGCCCTGTGGTTAAGAGCTGGTGCTGTCTTGTAGAGGGCCCAGGTTCAATTCCCATCATCTACATGGTGGCTCACAGCCATTAGTAACTCTAGTTCCAGAAGATCTGGTACATTTTTCTGACCTCTTCAGGCACTAGACAGGTACATAGTGCATATACATACATGCAGACAAAATACTCATATATAGAGTTAATAAGTATCTCTTTAAAGAAAGAAAAATTACTAGTAGTAAATTAACCTTCAAACAGCAGATCAAATAAAAGAAAAAAAATGAAAAAATACACCTTTTGTAGGCCTGTACTACAATAAACAGTAAGAGATCCATCAATTAAATAGCAATCCAAGGAAGTATGAGGTGCAAACACAGGCAAGCAAATGTCACCTGAAAACACTGAGTGGGCTCAGTAAGTAACACTAGTAGAGTTAAGAAGCAGGTGAGGGTTAAGTCGTCACAACAAACAACAGCACAACAGTGCAAAAGGTACAGTCCACTCTTCTGCTATAGTATGAATAGAGGACTCCAATCCAGCAGGGCAGGTAAGAAGCAGGAGGATCAGGAATCAGGTCCAGCCTGAGCTACTTGATACCTTGTCTTGAAAACACAAAGTGTAACAAAACCACCAGAAAAGAAAATGCAAAAAACAGAAGAGAAAAAAACACCCATGTAGCCAGGTGACAAGCTTGAATGTATGTGATGGGAGATATGCAACAGGCAGAAGAGAAGCTGCAGACCAGACCAGACCAGACAAGAGCAGCACCCTGAAAGAAGCAGCACCAATACAAACCTCTCAAAATCACCACAGTCAAGCCTCAGCGAGCTCCAGACAAACACACACCGACACAGAACACTCAACAGTGCTGTACCCACCAAGCAAAGTAAACCACAATTAAAAAATAAAAAATTCACTGGTCTAGTGTAACCATCTAGGAGAAAATACTAACACAAGTCAGAAGTTTAAAATAATATCTTTCAAAGAATAAAAACGACAACAGTTATTTCGTAAGACATGATCCTGATACCCAAAGCAGAAATATATATTAATGGAACTGAAAACTAAATACCAACGCCTTCAGTTTATATAGAAATGAGAAGCCATCATGAGTGAATGTACTGATTTCAACAACACAAGTGAAAGAACAGTTAACGGAAAGTCAAACCAGTGGGATACTTGACACGTTCCACCTGAACTAGAAAGATCTCAATGCAGTGCAGTTCTCAGCAGAGGTCTAAAGCAAGATTAAGGTTAAAGGTCCTGGGAGACATGAGTCGTCATGAGTTAATGCTCATGAGCATGGGAAGCCCAGTATAATCCATAAACTAGTAAACTATAGGGATTTACCAAGACTGCTGTGAAAGAAGACAAAATACCCTATTTTTCTATATATTAGTAGCTAAAAACAGGAAAGAAAAAAATAATGACATTGACACAACTACAAAATCTAAAGCATGTTATGATTGTGTGTGTCTGCAACCCTACCACTTTATAAAGAAGGTGAGGCAGGAGAGTCAGTAAGTCTGATGCTAGCCTGGAATTTGTAGTGAGACCCTGTTAAAACAATGCAATACAACAACAACATGAATAAATAAACTAACTCACAACAAACAACAACAAAAGCCCCAAATCTAGTAAGTATGAATAAACCTCACAAACCAGTCAAGGCATCTAAAGTGCCATTTCTTAACAAAAAAACCCTGAGGCCCCTGACACATATACAGCAAAGGACTGCCTGCTCTGGCCTCAGTGAGAGAAGATGCACTTAAGAGACTTGAAGCCCCAGGGAGTGGGGAGGTCTGGTGAGGTGGGGGTAGAGGGTGGGGACATCATCTTGAAGACTGGGGTAGGGGAGGTATGAGATAGGGAGCGGTTGGGGGATGAAGTCTGGACTGTAAAAAAAGGATTAAAGAATAAAAATAAATAAATTTGAGGGGGG
>JADRCD010192014.1:0-24071 GCA_019843815.1 Montemys delectorum
GTGTGTGTGTGTGTGTGTGTGTGTGTGTGTGTGTGTGTGTGTACACGCTGTACTTTCAGACACTGCTCACCAACATGCTGACTGGCACCTTTTCTCCAGGAAAGCCACAATTCCTCCATCCCTGTTATAATCTCTTGTTGTTTCTTATCCACAGGTAAAAACTGGGACCTGACAGCTGCACTAAGCGACTATGAGCAACTCCGACAGGTGCACACAGCCAACCTGCCACATGTGTTCAACGAAGGGAGGTGTGCCAAGCAGCCCGAGCGAGAATTGCCCCAGCCTGGGCACAAGGTGGAGAGGCCTTGCCTGCAGAGGCAGGACGATATTGCCCAAGGTACCAGACAAGGGGCTTGCCAGTGTGGAGAACAGTGTGGTCAATATCCCTAAGCTGTGGCAAACTGACCTCTCAATGCCTTGCTCCTCACAGTAGGCTAAAAGGAAACATATGTGGCTTCCATCTCTGGAAAGCAGGAGAGTGTGCCTGGAGCCTTTAGAGGCCAGTAGCCTATTGGAGATTCATTCCTGCTTTTCCTGACAGACATCTCTAGTCCTCCAGTTACTTCTCCAGCTTGGTCTCCAAGTCATTCAGTAGCAGATTCATTGTTCCATGAGCTTCTTCTTCTCTATTGTCCTTTTGCATCATCAGACTAAGATACACTTGTAACAGTGGTTATAATGGGAAACTCAGAAGGTTTTTGTCTCACCTTCCAGCTTTTGCTGTCTTAATAACCACTGATCAGCCAAGTCTACTTATTTATGCTAAGCTTGTTCAAACACATAAGAGTCAAGGAGACATGGTGTTTACAAATTGCTTACTTTCCTGGGCAGTAAGAGCTAGTACATTCTCTTGGTAGGTACATTTGCTCCATCGTATATTAGGCCTTCTGTATAAATGACCATCCTGGTTCTGCCCAGAATTGTTTGTTGCCATTTGTTTGCCTTTGACTGTCCCCTCACACATACACACATAACAAATACTGTGGCATGGCTCTGTCCAGAGGCTCAGTGGGTAAGAACACTGTCTGCTCTTCCAGAAAGACCTGAGCTCAATTCCCAGAACCCACCTGGCAGCTGACAACTTTATGTAATTCCAGAGGATCTGATGCACTCTTCTGGCCTCACCGAGCACCAGATACACATACATACATGCAGGCAAAACACTCATACATCATAAGAAAAATCTTTAAGGAAATCCTGATATTTATAAGTATCCGGCTGGTGCTTCCCTCCCTGCGGGCTGGTGCCATGCAGTAGGCTTGCTATGGTTTCCCAAAAATGTCTTCCTGATCGTGGTTTTGCCCACTGCACGCAAACCTAGTTCTTTGCTCAGCTCCTGCCAGCTCTGCCTATTGCTATGGCTTTGCCTGATTGCATATTTGGAAGGGTGGAACCTGGAATCTTGTTTTAACTTTAATATTGTGGTTTGATTGCTAGGTAGCCTTCTCCTCTGCTACATGCCTGTTCCCTGGCATGGTTCCTTTTCCTATCCATCAGTAAATTTTTCCTTATCAACTTGTAGCTTCCTCTGTAAGAGGAAAGCACAGGATTTCTGCCCATGCCCATGTGTACCTCCTGCTGTACCACTTAGCTTATGGCTTTATGTTCAAAAGAGTTTGCTATACAGAGGTGTGAACATGATTAATGGCCCTAGCCTATGTGCTCGTCTCTGGATTTGGAAATAAAATACATGGTTAATAACTCTTTTTCCTGTTGTTTGTCAGTTTAGTTCTCAGGTGTTTCCATCAATTTGAAATCCCTTATAAACAATAGCAAAGGCTCTATGCTGTTGTCTTCTGGATAGAGTGCTATTTCCCTGGATATTGGTCAGATCACCTTTCCCCTCTGGACTAAATGCCAACTAGACCATATTTTAAAGTCCCGGCCACTGCAAGATCTGTCTGTGGGTCCTGTGTGTGTAGCATGCAACTGTCTAAGTGTTCCCCTGGAATCTGTCTGCTTCCTGTGCATTACTCTCTAATGCAAACCCCTGCCTTTCTAAGTGTGCATACTACTTTTATGAACTATGCTTGCAACTAAGCCTTATGGCAGTTCTACTTGTAATTGAATGGGCTCCTAGTTTTTCAAGTTGGCGTGCTTCTTGCATCCAATACTGTTGCTCTCCACATATTCAGATTCTGCTAAGACTAGACACTGGAGAAAGCAGGTCATAACGTGCTTACCTGTCTTCCAAGCATCCAGATCAACACACTGTTATCATCACAGAGGAGTCACAGCATCTAAGAGCACTTGCTGTCTTGTTTACATTTAGATTTAGACACCTCTTGTTATTTGCTGTATTTAATTAAAATATAATTATATCACTTCCCTCCTTCATCTAACCCCTCTCATTTCTCTTCTCATCTCCCTTAAATTCATAGCCTCTTTTTCTTTATTATTGTTGTATACATGCGTACTCACACAAATATATAAACATACCTGGCTGAGCATGTTTAGTATTATTCACATGTACATGATAAAGAATATCTGTCCTGTTCTCAGCATTGAGCAAAGTGTGTGTGTGTGTGTGTGTGTGTGTGTGTGTGTGTGTGTGTGTTGCTTGAACCCCATGTATAATAGAATTACAGCCCCAATTCCAAGTATGATTCTTTTATTAGATATTTTCTTTATTTACATGTCATATGATATCTTCTTTCCCAGTTTCCTCTCCAAAAAAAAAAAAAGAAAAGAAAAGAAAAGAAAAAGAAAAAATAAAATAAAATAAAACAAAAACAAAAATTAAAAAAACCCTGTTCCTTCCCCCCTCCCCCTGCTCACCGACCCACCCTCTCCCATTTCCTGGCCCTGGCATTCCCCTACACTGGGGCACAGAACCTTCACAGGGCCAAGGTCCTCTCTTCCCACTGATGACAAACTAGGCCATCCTCTGCTACATATGCTGCTGGAGCCATTAGTCCCACCATGTGTACTCTTTGGTTGGTGGTTTAGTCCCTGGAATCTCTGAGGGTACTAGTTAGATCATATTGTTGTTCATCCTAAGGGGCTACAAGCCCTTCAGCTCCTTGGGTCCTTTTTCCAACTCCTTCATTGGGGACCCTATGCTCAGTCCAATGGATGGCTGTGAGCCCGAGTATGATTCTTGAAGGCAATTTACCATGAGATTTTATTTTATGATCCAAACAATCTTTTTCTCAAGTAGGAATTTCAGTCCATTTAGTTTACTTTAATTATCTCATATCTCACAGCCATCCATTGAACTGAGTACAGGGTCCCCAAATGAAGGAGCTAAAGAAAAGACCGAAGGAGCTGAAGGGTTTGCCGCCCCTTAGGACGAACAACAATATAAACTACCTAATACCCTCAGAGCTCCCAGGGACTACACCACCAACCAAGGAGTACACATGGTGGGACTCATGGCTCCAGCAGCATGTGTATAGTAGAGGATGGCCAAGTTGGTCATCAATGGGAGGAGAGGCCCTTGGCCCTGTGAAGGTTCTGTGCCCCAGTGTAGGGGAATGCCAGGGCCAGTAAGCGGGAGAGGGTGGAGTGGCAAGCAGAGGGAAGGGGAAGGGAACAGGGGTTTGTTCTTGTTGGTTTTTGGTTTGTTTGATTTTTTTTTTTGAGGGGAAACTGGGAAATATGACATGTAAATAAAGAAAATACCTAATAAAAGAAAAAATAAAGAATAAAAAATTATCTCACATATACCTCTCCTATATATGGTGTATACCATGTATACACTATAACTCTTTAAAAGTAGAAATACTTTATGTTGCATACTCTGTCAAGCTTCTTATATATTCTTCTTCCCTGGCTGATTGGGGCTTTTTTTTTTCCTACCATTTAAAGGCTGTGTGTTCAGCTTTTAGTCATCTGCCAGTTCCCACTGTCCTTTTTACACCTCTTTCTGTGTTTATGTTTTCTTTCTAAAACCTCATATGCACTTTATCTCACCCTGAGAACTGTGTGTGTCACACACTCCTAACCCCTCCTGCCACCACGCCCGCCCGCCCCCCATTTCCGCTCTTTTCTGCTGCCCATATTTATTTAGGCAAAGGCTGGCTTCTTTACTTGTTCATAGTACATCATGTGCTCCAAACGTGCTGGCAGTGGCAGACCACAGGTACAACCCCATAAGATCATAATGAGGTCAAAAGAATCTGAGCACCTCACCACACCTCACCATGCCGTAAGACGTCGATCAGGACCTGGCTGACGCTGGTGGGAACAGACCTGCACTACCAGCTACATGACAGCACAGCATGTGATCTGCTATATTAAAGCCCCGGTAATAAATAACTGATGTCAGCTCGAGCATCCTAAGTATGCATTTATATATTTCCTGTACTGTGCTTCTCTTCGTTATCTTGCTGACCACATGCTTTCCTGTGAGAGTCTGCCGGGTTATACTGGCTGCACCCTAGCGCTTACCTTGCCTCTTGGTGGCGTAAAGAGGCCACATTGAAATCCTGGGCTGGGCCACCCAGGTCTGGGTGAAGCCACTTCGTGGAGTCAGAGAGGCATGTTTCTCAGAAGGCATCTGTCGTGTGGCTACGTTCATTTCCCTCTTGCAAAAAGAATGCTTCCCTTCAAGTCTTACTTTTGCAGAAGACCTCTTGAGTCTTGAGTACCTGGGAAGATTTACACGACCTACTACAATTTTGGCTAGTGGAGCAGCACTCCCCAGTTCACGTTGATTTCCTTGAATCCTTCATGGCCTTCCTCGGTTGTCTTCTGGAAGCTCTTTGCATCTTCTAAGAGACAGGCTCACCTTGGTACTCTGACCTACTTCTTTTTCCTGTGTGTTCTTTGTGAGTCAATGCTTGCTTTTTCATTGCAAATTATTTCTTAGGATTCTCCTCAGTATTTCACACTCCAATATTCTCTGCATTTCTCTGAATACGTTCACTAGGCTCATTTACAAACTCAGTCCATTCATCCTGATTGCTGTCATGTAAGTACTTTGTTTACTGTTTTATATGTGCCCCGCCTTCCTCAGATGCTTCCTCGGTTTCCCTGTGAGCACCACTGCTACAGTTATCACTGCCTCAGATGGGAATGCAGCACACAAAAGACGAGCAGTGCCTGCTCTCGCTGGTCCCCCAGCAGAGTGTGAAAGGGCTGCAAGTTGACCAGCCTTGAGTCTTTTGTCTGTGTTTGACACATAATAGTCACACATCTTCATTCATAGGGTGCAGCGGAGTTTCAGGATATAAGAACAAAGTGTAATAACCGTGGAGGAAGCTAGGTGGTGGTGGCGCACGCCTTTAATCCCAGCACTTGGGAGGCAGAGGCAGGTGGATTTCTGAGTTCGAGGCCAGCCTGGTCTACAGAGTGAGTTCCAGGACAGCCAAGGCTACACAGAGAAACCCTGTCTCCAAAAACATAAATAAATAAATAAATAAATAAATAAATAAATAAATAAATAACTGTGGAGGGTCTACATATCTGTCATCCCACACAGTTATCACTTTCTCCTGAAGATGTTCAAAATGTTTTTCTTCTGGCAACTTTGAAAAGTACAGTAAATTGTCAACTGTGCTCACTGTGAGCTATGAAGTGTCAAGATTTACTGCCCCTAGCCAGGTTCAGTTTTTTATGCAGTCACCAACCCCAGGTCCTCTCTCCCTCTCACTCTTTGTTCTCTACTTTTCCACTCTAGCTCTACATAATCACTCTCTTTTGCTTCTGCCTGTGAGCCACATCTATGGAATTTGCCTGGCTTATCTCACGTAGGTTCCATAGGCTCATCCGCACTGTCATAAATGACACAATTTCATTGTTTTTATGAATAAGTTCCATTCCCTTCTATATATGTGCTCATTTTTCTTTATCCATTCTGCTGACAGATACTTGTGTTCCTTCTGTTTCTGAACTGTTGTGAATTACACTGTAGAGCATGTGGGAGAGCAGATATGTCACACAGATTTTCTTCTCTTTGGATATACATCCAATATTAGGATTACCTAGCTTTAAATGTTTAAACTTAGGCTTAACCCTCCCCTTCCCTACAGCTGGATTTCTCCTCAGGGAACCTTCCAGAACTACTGTTACAGAAATTGCTCATTTCTAAGAACTATCCCAATTGTGGCCAATGCCCAGCTATTGGAGAAAGGAAGGGGGGCAGTGCTTGCTGGTATTGAAGTACCTTGGCTCATGCTATCAAAGATTTGAGCTAAATGCGAGAAGCAATGGTCGTACCTCCCAGTAACAGACAGCCCAAACCTCCTGCCCGTTCCATCTCTCTTATTCCTGAAAGCCTCTGTGCTTTCATTTCTCGTTTTGGTTTTCCTCAAAATATAGGATAACTTAATCATATTGTTTCAGAATGAAATATAAGTGAATGGAAGCCATTCATTCTGAAGCATGCAATCTCTATACCTTCCTGTTCATGTGAATGGGGAACATGTGTGAGGTTGTCAAGACAAACCTCTGCTTGACAGTCTGTTTTGACAAAGTTGCATGAATGCCATTTCTGGCCACTGATATTACAAATGAGGTTATGGAGGAAGTCCTGCTCTGAGGAAGGCAGTGGCTGCTATTTTCCCTGCACCAAGGATGCTAGCCTGAAAGAAGGTGAGCTACCTTAGGACTCTCTGGAAAACACTCGGGAATTTGACACGGGGCTATGACCACAGTCTCTCTCAAACACTAAGGGTCCTTTATCCCTGAAAGAAGTCCCATGCCACAAACACTGACTCTGTAGTACAGTTCCTACATCATGTGCACCAGAATTTTGTTTAGGGCTAGTGCATACCCATAATCCCCGCACCTGGAGGCCGAGACAGGAGGATAGTAAATTCAAAGCCATCCTTGGCTCTATAAAAAAAAAAAATACATTTCTTGATTATGTTAACATTGCTCATTAAACGCTAGTCTCCTCTTTAAAGTATGAACCAAGAGTACAGATGTATCTGCCTTAGACTACCCAAGTTCCAACACATTTCAGACATCCTCCTCTGTGTTTCTCATTCTTTGGGCAGAAAGGCCACAAAGAATAAAACAGAATAGACCATGGTACTAGAGAGTTCTGGGACAAAAGAACATGCAGGTGGACAGGAAGCGTGCACAACCTCCACCTGTGTGTCCCCAGGACGCCCACATGGGAAATGCTCATCAGAGAAGCCTAAAAGCAGTAACCAAGTGTCTGGGAAGCCCAGCCACGGCAGAGCAGCCTGAACGGGATGCTACCTGCTTTAATGTATTAATGCATGAAAACAAAGATGGTCTCCCAGGTCCCGCTCGGGGCTGAGAGAAGGCAGCTCTGGGAGTGGAGTTAAATGGATCTCAGGAGCACAGGCCCCACTGCTCTTGTCAGTGGGTGCGTAGCACTGCTCTCAGTGGTTCCATGACTCAGCTGAGGAAGAGCCACACACCAGGTTTACTCCAGCAACAGGCAGCCTGCAAGCTAGAAGATAAAAAGGCTGACGTGTGAAAGATGTGCACGTGCGTGTGTGTGGTATGCATTTGTATTTCTAAATGTGTACAGTATAGTGTGCACATAGCTGTACCTTTGTATAGCGTGTTCAGTATATTCATATTATATACTTGCTGTGTAAATATTTTATAGCATATGTAGTGTACGCATATCCATGTTTGTGTATAGCATGCACATAGTATATAGTACATTGCATGCATATATGTTTTGGAATATATATATATATCCATATTTGTAGTATCTAGTACATTTGTATACCTATGTATATATGTATATATATGCATATATGTATGCATATGTGCATGTGTGCATATATGTATTCATCTATGTATAAATTATATGTTCTGTGCCTGTGTATATGTGTTTATAAATAAATGTGTTGTCTAAAAGTGTCATGTTGGGGCTCTAAAGATGGTTCAGTGGTTAAAAGTACTTGTTGCTCTTAAAGAGGATCCAGGTTTGATTCCCAGCACCTTCATGGTGGTTCACAACCACCAATACTCCAGTTTCAAGAGGTCCAATGTGCTCATCTGGCCTCCTCAGGCACCAAACACACACATAGTACACAAACATACATTCAGAGAAAACACACATAAAATGAATAAATCAAATTTTAAAAATAAGTAATAAAAGTGTCGTGTATATTTATAGACATGTTTATTAGTAGCTCTGTATACTGTGTGCACAAATGTATGCAGTGTGCATATTTACATGAGGGAGGAATTTGTATTGTACAATGTGTACACACATTTGCACTTATCTATATAGGTATGATTGCATATGGATGTTTATAGTGTGTTCGTAAGTGTATTACATGTGTTTATACAGAGGGATTTGCATGTTGTATATTCATAGTGTATTGATCTACATCCATGTGTATGCGTATATGTGGGATATGCTGTGTGCACATGAGTGCTCCAGCATGGCTGCATACACTCAGAGAGCCACATTTACAGTGACATGGTCCCTGAGGCTATCCTTCCTTCTCATCAGCAGAGAAGCGCCTGTCCCGGGGGATCTCCCATGCCAGCTCAGCCATCGTCTCCCTGGCCCGATCCCATGTGGCAAATGAATGCAACAATGAGCAGTTCCCACTGGAGATGCCCATCTATACATTCCAGCTGCCAGACCTGAGCGTGTACAGTGAGGACTTCAGGAGCTTCATCGAACGGGACCTGATTGAGCAAGCCACAATGGTAGCTCTGGAGCAAGCAGGTGAGTGTGTATGCCGCCTGCAGGTTCCTGTTCCTTAGCAACCCTCCTCCTACTCACCCCGACCCTGTATAGCAGCCTGGCCCTCTTTCTCCATTGAGCAGGAGGCAGACTGGAGTTCTTGGGATTTGCCATCAGAATTCTCCGTTTGTGCCAACCCTGCTCTAAAGGTCTTTGTACTCTGTCAAGGAACACTGGCTGAGTGTGGGGCCAGTGAGCAGGAGTGCCTCCCAGGTCATCCCCCTTCTTCCTGAATCCCATCGGTCCCTTGTAAATAAGCACCATTGCTTGGCCCTGCTTCTCTCTTCTGCATCCCTCATCCCCATGGGAGCTGAAGAAGGATAAGGAATATGCTTGAAGTAGAAGAAAAACAGGAGGCCCTCTCGTTTCCTATGCACACAGCAAGTCCTGTGCCCAGAACTTCAACTTCCCATCTGCAAAGTTAACAACCCCTGATGGCCAGGGGGAGCTCCGTGAAGACAGGCATGTGTCACTTTTCCCAACCCTCCCAGTCTCTCTGGCCTCCCAGTGGCAGAAACACAGAAGTGGCTTGAGTCTCCTTGTGTCTTGGATGCCAGGGAGGAAGCCAGATGTGTCCTCTCTGAGTTTTGTATGAATACAGTAGACTCAAAGCAAATGTCTGGATAGATGTATGTTCTTTCTGAGACAAGGTATTACCAGCATCATCACTTACATTATAAATAATTGCAAAATTGAAAAATCAAAGGGCTTCTCAGATATATATGCAAAAGAGTATGCGCTACCCAAGCACTTCCCAGGAGGGCTCCGCTACCAGCATGCACTGAGGGTGTGTCCCCAGCAGTGGTTCCCACTGCTCCTCATAGAACAGGAATACAAGGCCTTCTGACTTGGCATTCAGCCAGTCTTTGCCATGTCGGGCGTCCATTCCCAGAGGCCTGGTTGTGGGAGTGACTTCCAGATAACCTGTCCCAGCAGAGAAGAGAGAGAAGCCTCGTAGATGTGACATCTTAGCAGACGGTGGTCTGCTGAGAGCTTCAGTCAGCAGCATGCCACTAGGAAGTGGAATTCAGCTCTTGACCAAGACACAGTGAACATTCATATTTCCAAAAAAACATAAGAGTAGGATCCAGAGGTTAGACATTGGTAGTCAAGATGCTGGCATAAAAGACTAACAAGATGGCAGGATTCAGAAAAGGGTACGTGTACCGAGCAGTGTGCAGAGTTTAAGGATACCACAGAATAGTGCCATGCCAACAAATAGCCTATCAAGGCCATTGCTACCCTTGTGCCTTGCACAGAGGGGAAGGATAAATAATTGTGTGGAGAGAGACATGAACTTGGAGAGAGAAGATGTCAGAGAAATAGACTCTAACCAGAGTCTTCCTCCACCATGCAGACTACACTGGCAGAAAGACGGCGGTCAGGTGATCGTGGACACATCTGTTCAGGGCACACTCTGGGTGCAGAGCTGTAAACACAGCATAGCAATGTGGGTCTTCAAGGTGAAGGGAAAGCACATTGGGCATTTTGACCGACTCACAGTTGCAATTTAGGAAGTGTTCACTGGCACAACAAGGGTCTGAAGATCAGGCTCTGAATAGGACTCATCACACCTCTGGCACCCATCCCATTACAAACAGGGCATGGCTGAAGAGCGGGCAAAGCAAGGTGGGTCCCTTGGCTAGTGCACCATGACCTCACCCAGCCTACCAACCATCTGACTTCTCTGGACTTCTGTCCTCTGCCCTTCATCAAGAGCTACCTTTAGACTCTCTCTCTGAGTCCTGATTCTCCCCTAACTCCAACAACTTTGAGTGAGGAATCCGCTGTAGCTCCTACACCTTGGTTCTTACTGTCCTATTGATGAGGAAGGTGGAGCTGTACCTTAAACACAGGTGCCACAAGTTGAGGGACCAGTCCTCCCCAGCCTTAAAATCCTGGGATTACAGACAAATGTCAACCCATGACATCCCTGACCTGGCCTTCGTTGCCTATAAGTGACCCTTCTGAGAAGAAGGGCAATGCTTTCCATGCTTTAGTAACAGTCCTGCCATTGAGAACTCAAGGGTGCATCCTTTGTTCCACTGGGTAACCTTACTGCGTCCACACATAAGACTCAGAGGTAAAGGGTTTGGGAAGGCACACCCCTCATCTGGGAGATGACTTCCATATGAACAAGGTGTCATGGGGCCAAAGGGCAGAGGCATACCTATATAATCATGTTTCTACAGACACGGGAGATTGGAGATAACATAAATATTCAAAATGCCTTGAACTTGGCATCATGCTTGCTTCCAATGGAGGATAACAGGACTGGAGGGAACCTACTGAGAAAGTCTGAGATTTGACGGAGATACTCAGGCTTTGAAGTCAGCCGGTTGAAGCCAGCCAGTCCTGACTCTGATTTTCCCATGAGCTGTTACAGCTTGCCTGCTCACATCTTTCATCTGATCAGATTGGTAATAGCTATCAAATGAAGACAGAGTCGCCACAGTTACACCTGTATATGCTGCCAAAAATTTCCTGTGCAGGTTAAAGGCTATTTCCACAAAGCAAGCAGATGAAACGCTACCCTGGAGCTGATTATATTCCGGTATAGAGGAATGATAAAGAGCCAGGCCATACATGTCAAATGAGTAGTGAGTGAGGGCTGCTGTAGAGATGCTGGGGACAAGGTAAGTGGGCACAAGGTAGGAGGAGGGGCCTGTGCAAACCAGAAGGAGGAGGGAGCTTGGGAAGCAGTCAGAGCATACTATCACTGGCTGGACATAGTACCAGGAGCTATGTGCACAGGTGCCGCAGAGGCTATAAGAGTGGAGAAAAAAGTCAAATGGATGAGATTCAGAACCTAGGGAAGCATTCATGTTCTGGAGTCTTAACTGTAAATAGAATATACAGCCTCAAGAAGGTTTGGGGCAGGAGAGTAGCAGATCTTGATTAGCATCTAATGGATTCTGGGTGTCTGCCAAGGATGGAGTGTGAAGTTGTAAAGAGGAGAATCAAGAGGAATGGGAGAGATGCAGGTCCTCTAGTAGATGATGGTACCAATGGGATCCATGAGAAGTAGGTAGAAACTAAAACAGAACAGAAAACAAAATAAACCAGGGTATGTTTTGAACCTGCAGGCCTTAATGAAGGATTGGCTGGAGCTGTGATAGAAGATTTAAGTAGGCCCCACTATGTCAGTAGGTGACATGTTGGGAGCAGGCGGTAGTTAAGAGGCTACACTGTCAGGCAAAGCCTGAGATTCCTGTAAAGTTGCTGGACAGCCAAGCAGGTGACTTTGAGATTACAGAGAGATCTAGGATAAGAGAATCAACATGAGAGTTTATGGTGTATGGTAAAATTTGTGGAGTGAGGTAATCTCCTCAGGGCACAGCCCTGTGTAGGATAAGGATTCTGTATGATTCTGATGCAAAGGCAGAAAAGACACTAGTCTCTAGCTGGGGTTCTCCAGCACTGAGAGCCTATGAATGGGAGAAGAATCCAAAAAGAGATGGAGAATGCACAGTCTAATAAACTGAGAAAGCCAGTGGCTGACAGCAGCAAAATTAAAAGGGAAGGGGGCGTGCCCAACAGGGAGGGTCCATGATGCGAGTGAGCCTTGTGCACTAGGAATTGCCCAGTGGGTTGGACTGCATTCTCTGCATTTCAATTACGTTTACATCCTGTATATGTGAGCTTTGTTTTTCTGGTTTAGCCAGCATGCTAGAGTTAAAGGTTTGGACTTACCTCGTGAAACATCTCAGTCCATGGTCACATGATCCTTGTCCTAGTGACTTTTTCCATTATTGTGATTAAATAGCCTATCAAAAGCAATGTAAGAGAAAAGAGTAACCATTGGTTTTGGCTTAGAGTCCTAAGGTTCCGTCTATCATAGTAGGGACATCATGGTGCCTAAGCTCCAGGCAGCAAGCCCAAAGGTGTTCATACTCGGGGGTCAGAAAGATAAAGGAAACTATTTAGCTAGCTTCTTTTTTATGCAGTCCAGGACCCAAGGACAGTTTTAGGGTGTGTCTTGCTGTCTTATCTACCTCAATTAACCTAATGAAATTGTCCCCAGAGGCTAATATAATCTGAATAATTTCTCACAAGTATTCCTCAGTGGAATTGCAGAATTCCTCTTGTGAGTGATATCAGATCCCTTCAAGTTGGCATTCACTGTAATCATCGCAACCCCACCCTTTATGAACTTTATACCCACAGCTAACACCTTTTAGTCACTACCTTTCTATACCATCTTCCCATAATCTCCATAATGACCATCTTAAATAACAAGTAACTAAAGTGCAACTATTCAAGTGCAACTATTTCAAGACGGAAGAATGGAAACACAGAAAGGAATGATCAGACCAAAGCAAGACCAAAATACAGGATTAAAAACACCAAAGCCCACAGCTGTGGGGCTCATGGTAGGATCATCTGGACTCTGAAAGACTCGTATAGCATCACCCCTCCAGTTCTGCTCCCTGTAGCATGCATATCCTTTCTCTTAGGCCACCTTTACTCCATCTTTCCTCAGAAGATGTCACATGGTCCTGGGCTCTCCAACACCCTACACTCTCCACCATTCTTTAGACTTTACCTCCACAGTTTCATGCAATGGCATTTCAGGGGCTCCTTGTGAGCACTCCAACTCTTCTACATACTGCCTGGCTGAGCCTTCTCTCTGAAATTGTACCAAGGCTTGTAGCCCCTCAGTCTTGCATCTTCCACGTGCAAAACCAGTGCCCTGGGGGACAATGCTGTGAAGTTCTGCTGCCAGCTCAAGCTGGAGCTTGGCCACCTTGTGCTCCGACCCTGGTGAAGGTAGCTGCTTTTGAGGGCCAGGGACCTCTCTGTTCTCTCTGTCAGTTTGTGCTCCCTCCTTTCAATGAATGTATATTTTCACTAAATAAGCTCTCGTGGATGAGGTCTTGCTCTCAGGACACCTCTCCTGTTTGTCCCAGGGTGGGCAGTGAACCATGATTTTCTTTGACAAGCACAGCCTCTTTTTCAGCACATACCTTGGCTTCAGAGTTTTTAATTTGTTCAAGTGCCTTTCTTCCTCAACAGACGGCATGTTTGTGTCCTTACACCCAAATTTTTAATCTTTTTCATTGCCACTGGATATGCACAGTTCAAATGCACTCC
Source organism: Montemys delectorum (assembly GCA_019843815.1). Lineage (NCBI taxonomy): Eukaryota > Metazoa > Chordata > Mammalia > Rodentia > Muridae > Montemys > Montemys delectorum. Next base: position 13,727 of record JADRCD010192014.1, read on the forward strand.
TCTCTTGAAATCCCATCTGCCAACAAATTAATCCATGATCTTTAAATTCAAATCCACTTACGTTCTCAGAGCAGATTGAAGCCAGATTGTTAGCCAAAGTATCTCATTAATGGCCTCTGGCCCAGTTCCAGATGGAGTTCTTTTTTTTCTCCAAAGCTTTATGAGCCAGCTTCTACTGGCCATTTCTTTCAGAATTCTTGTCCTCCAAGCACCTGAAAGAATGGTCCATTAAGCTCTGCTTGCAGTATCCAAGGGCTTGGTCTACAGTTCCAAACTCTTCCATATCCCACACAGAACAGCCTCCATCTCCCTAAGAACTGCCATATGCTCAGATTTACCCAGAGCAATGGCCTCAGTTCCTGTACCAGTTTTCTTGCTTAGTTATTTTTCCATTGTTCATTGCTGTGAAAAAAATATATGTCATGACAAAGTGAGCTGAGGAAGAAACGATTCATTCTGGTGGACATGTCATGGTAGCGGGAACTTGAAGTACCTAGTCTCATGGCATCCACAGTCAAGAAGCAGGGAGGGAGCTAGGGAGATGATTCAGTGGTTAAATATTTGCCATAAAGGTTCTCTAGCCCACTACAGTGGTTCTCTTAGTAAATATTCATTGAGAGCCTTCTGTATGCCAGATGATTCTATTGATCAAAGACTAACAGAAGAAGGAGCCCAAGGTCATTACCTGCACAGAACCTCCAAGGACCTAAGAGAGGCAAACATGGAGCAAAGCCCTGTGGTCCCAGAAAAACAACTCCCACAGAAGTATTTGAAGGGGTTATAAGAGGCCCTGGGTTACATTGTGCTCCTATGATATTATAAGGAATCACAGGGACTCATGACAAGAATTCCTCTAGCATAAATCCTCTTCACAAAGGATTGTCTTGTTCCATTTACCATGAAGTACCTCAGCTGGTGATAAGCAAAATAGCATCTTACTTAAACTGTATGATAAACATCTGTTGCAAATCTCCTATTAGTTAGTCATCATACATGAATTTGAGGTATGTTGCTCAGCAAAGTCAGAACAAATGACCAAAGTCTCCACATGGCACATGGCCTCACTGACCTTTGATGGTGTTCTCTTGTCACTACCATCTTTGCAGGGCTCAAGTGCTGAAGATAGCCCCAATACCAGCTCGTGGGCCCCTTTCCCTGTTCTCAAGTGAATTGGTTATACGAGGACACATGAATAGGAATGCAACATTGAACCGTGGACTCTTTAGGAAGCTCTTTAATTCCACTTCATGTATGAAGATTTCCCTTTCCAGGGTTTTAGCCGGATGCTAGAATAGCAGTGGCTGGCTCATCTTCCATAAGATGCTCCTGATTTACAGCCCCAGGAGTTGGATCAACTGAATACGAGTCTGCTTTCTGGAAGTCAGCTTAAGTCAGGCCACTAGCCAAACCACGGTCAGCCAGATGCTCTAAGTCCTATTCTATGTATATCTTTAGCAGCAGCCAGGACCACAGTGTTCTTTGTACAGCAAACAGGAGATGTCTTTTGCCCTTATGAGTTTGGGTGCTTCTCCATGCATAGCTCTTGTTAGCTTCAAGGGCACAGGCAAGAATCCTAGACACCCCTTTAACACTCCTGGGTCAAGAATGAGAAGTGAATGGACAAAATTCCTATTTGAATGCCCTTTTGGCCAAAGGATACTGTATTCATTTCTGCTAGTTCATAATATCAAATTACTCCCACATTTATCAGTCTGAAAACATAAGTTTACCAACTCGTAGTTTGTGTGGGTCAGAGATCTGGTACATCTTAGCTGGGCCCGAGACTCCACTTTATCTCTGCAGGCCGAAACTCTGAGGTCAGTGGGCCGTGTCCTCATCTGCAGCCCTGTCTAAAAAGGATCCACTTCTAAGTTTCTGAACACAATTCGGTCCATTTATTGGGTGACTTCTGTACATTCTGTTGTCTGGGGAAACTAAATAAAAGTCCTCAAGTCTGGGGGTCAACTGGAACACTGAGGCAGATTGACTTTTGTTAGAGTTGTTTATGCCATGGAAAGACAGCATGTTGGGGGCTCTGAGGAGAGCTCAGTCCTACAAAGCAGAGTGTGGGTGGTCCCCTCGCTTAGGTTTTCAAGGAAGGGAAAGGTTCTGTGCCACATAGTTGATGAGTAGTCTGTGGTACATGCTCGTAGTCAGGCTGTTTCTGACTTTTAAACAGAAGAGCGTGAAAGGAGTTCTTGCATTGCAAGGAAGGAACATGTGACCTTGAGGATGTAGGAGGATGGGGCACAGGGACCATTTATTCCATTACATCCATCGTACAGGGTATGGCTCCAGTAACCCCTGATAGCTTGGAATCTGGTAGCCTGGTGACTGTGTACAGAGTAAGCTATGAAGGAAAAGAAACGCGGTGGACTTAATCCCTTAATTCCTAGAGCAGTGGTTTTCTGCCTTCCCAATGCTGCGCCCCTTTAATACAGGTCCTCATGTTGTGGTGACCCCAACCATAAAATTATTTTCATAGCTATTTCATGACTGCAATTTTGCTAATGCTATGGACTGTGGTGTAGGATCCTTGAGCTGGATCCTACTTTGTACCTGTACCTTTGTACCTGCCTCCTTTTCCTCAAGCTTTTCTCCACTTTTGTCCCTACAGTTCTTTCAGACAGGAACAATCATGGGTCAGAGTTTTTGACTATGGGATGGCAACCCCATCCCTCACTTGATGCCCTTTCTTTCTGCTGGAGGTGGACTCTACAAGTTCTCACTCTCCACTATAGGGCATTTCACCTAAGGTCCCTCCCTTTGAATCCTGAGAGTCTCTCACCTTCCAGGTTGCTGGTACATTCTAGAGAGTCCTCCCACCTCCTACCTCCCAAGGTGACCTGTTTCCATTCTTTCTGCTGGCCCTCAGGGCTTCAGTCCTGTTCCCCCCACCCCAGTACCTGATCATGTTTCCCTCTTCCCCTCCCTGTCCCCTTTTCCACCCAGGTCCCTCCCTCTCTCCCCGACTCCTGTGATTGCTTTCTTCTCCCTCCCAGGTGGAACTGGGGCATCCTTACTTGGGCCCTTTGGCTTGTTAGCCTTCTTGAGTTCTGTGGATTGTATCCTGGGAATTTGGTAATTTTTTGGCTAATGTCCACTTATTAGTGCGTATATACCATGCATGTCCTTTTAGGTCTGAATTGCCTCCCTCAGGATGATATTTTCTAGTTCCATCCATTTGCCTACAAAGCTCATGATGTCCTTGCTCTTAATAGCTGAGTAATGTTCCATAATGTAAATGAACCACATTTTCTGTATCCATTCTTCTGTCGTGGGACATCTGGGTTGTTTCTAGCTTCTTTCGAAAAATATATTCTTTATTTATTATTTTATGTGTATGACTGTATACGTGAGTTTGTTTACTTGCTGGTATATATACACCAGTTGCATGCAGACATGATGGGGATGCTGAACGCCTGAATTATCAACAATACAGTCACATAAGCAAGACTTAGGTAATGAGATCACCAGTTGACATACCTGTGTGACAGGGAAACGACCGAGAGACCCCTTCTCCTAGATGTAGAGTGGTGATGATCAACGCTACTGAGGGAGAAGAAGTTGCTGGGGTTTAAATCGCTGCCTCATCTCCATGCTTGTCAAAGCTGTTCACTGCCTTGTGTTTGACAGTGGTAGGTCATATGCATCTAGAAACCCGTCCATTTCTTTTCAGTGTTTTAGTTCAGTGGGTTATACACTTTAAGGTGGGCCCTGATTTTCTGAATATCATTGGCATTTGTTACAATGTCTTCCTTTTTATCTCTAATTTTATTCATTGGATTTTCTCTTTTGCCTTTGGTTAGTTTAACTAAGGGTTTGTCTATCTTGTTAGTCTTTTACAGATCCAGCTCTCTGTTTCTTTTCTTTTTTCTTTTCTGTTCAGTTAAAACAATTTTTTTTTAACTTCAAGTATATTTTGTTCTCATTCTTCCCCTCCCCCAAGTCCTTCCAGATCCTTCCCACCTCCCTGCCCACCCAACTTTAGGCTCTTTCTCAAAAACAAGGTACAACAACAAACGCCCACAAGCCAAGAAAGCAAGGTAAAACACCACACACACACACACACACACACACACACACACACACACACACACACAACTGTGGAGTCTATTCTATGTTATTATATGTTGGTCACCTACTGAACATGAGGCCTGTCCTGGAGAGGTTATCATACCCAAAGTCACTCTATTGGAGAAAACTGATTTCCCTCTCCCAGCAGGTATACATGTCAGTGCAGTTGTTAACCTTTACACCAGTGGCTAGATTTTCCTTCATTCACTTACCTACTTTTAAAACATAACGAAATAAGGCCGGGCAGTGGTGGCGCACACCTTTAATCCCAGCACTTGGGAGGCAGAGGCAGGTGGATTTCTGAGTTCAGGGCCAGCCTGGTCTACACAGAAAAACCCTGTCTCAAAAAACCCCTTTAAGAAAAAATAACAAAATAAAATATAGTAAAATGAAACAAAAATTACCACACTGAAGTTGAACAAGATAAATCAACCAACGGAAACAAGCCAAAGAGAAGGCACAAGAATCAGAGACCCACTTGTTTGCACACTCGGGAATCCCATGAAAACATTAAACTGGAAGCTAGAATGTACATGCAGATGACCTGGTGCAGGTCTGTGCAGGTCCCATGCATACTGCTTCAGCCTCTGTGAGCTTATGTAAGCTTAGATCACGTTGATTAGAGGACTTTATCTTCTTGGTGTCCTCCCTCCCCTCTGACCCTTACACTTTTTCTGCCTCTTCTTCCACAGGGTTCTCTGAAGAGCTCTAGGGGAGGGGTTTGATGGCGACATCCCATTTAGAACTGAGTTTCCAAGGTTTCTCACCCTCTGTGTGAGTCTCTGTACTTGTTTCCATCTGCTGCAGGAGGAAACTTCTCTGATGACGGCTGAACAAAGAACTAATCTACGAGTTTAGCAGAATATCCTTAGGAATCATTTTATCACTACATCTTTTTCCTTTTCTTTTTTCTTTTTTCTTTTTTCTTTTTTTTAGACAAGTATCATTTTGTTTTGCCCTAGGACTCTGAGCTATCTAGTCTCAAGTTCTTGGCTACCCAAGCAGTGTCAGGAATGAATTCCCGGCGTAAAACTCATGTCTGGAGTGGGACTTAAGTCAAATCAGCTATTAGTTGATCACTGCCATAAGCTCTGTGCCAACATTACAAGTAATACACCATTGTAGATAAGGGTTTGTGGCTGGGCCTGTGTTTACTTCCCTCTTTTGGTAGCCTGCATAGCACCTTTCCGTGTCAGAGGCAGTAGAGGCAGTAGAATATGGAGGCAGAGGCTCTGTGTAGGCTCCAGCTCTACATCTCCATGTTCAATGACTTGTGTGAGTGCCATCCTCAGCATGGGCCTTGCTGTCATTATGGAGAGCAGCCTGTAGTCTTGGGAAACACCTGGGCTGTTTGGGGATGTCTGTGGGAATCCTTTGACCAACAACTCACTTAGATGTAATCCAGTCCCCATACTGGAAACTTTGGTAACAGATGGCAAGGGGCAACTGTGTCTCCCCCATTATTTGGCAATTTCATTTAGATTGCCTTCATATATGTCTATATTTTAGGAAGTTTCTACTGTGTTAGGTTCTTATAGTACCCCCTCACACACCCTTTAATTTTAGCTGTCTCTCCCCATATTTCCTCTCACAACCCTCACTCCTACCCTCAACCACTTGATCCTCTCATTCCAGGCCTTCCATCAGTATCTATATATTCTAATCCCTTTCCTAAGGAGGTCTATCTGTTCCCTCTAGGCCCTTGCTCTATATTTACCCTCTATTTGGGGGTGTTTGTTTGTTTGGCAAGATGTTTGTTTGTTTGTTTGTTTGTTTGTTTGAGATAGGGTCTCTATATGTAGCCCTGTTTGTCCTGGAACTCACTATGTAGACCAGGCTGGCCTCAAATTCCTCCCAAGTGCTGGAATTAAAGGAATGTGCCACCATGCCTGGCACCAATTCTCAGTTTCACTGATTTTTTGTATTATTTTATTCATTTCAGTCCCGATTTTAATTATCCTTTCCATCTATTGATTTTAGTCTTATTATTGCTTTCCAAGGCCCTAAGGTATATTGTTATTTATCTAAGACCTCTGGTTTGTTAATGGAAGCACATGTAGCTATGAACTGCTTTCTTTGTAGCCCATCAATTTGAGTATGTTGTATTCTGTTTCAGTCAGTTCTAGGAATTGTTTTTGTTTCCTTCAATAAGCGTATCATTATTCAATAGTGTATTGTTTAATCTCCATTAGTTTGTGTGTGTTCTATGCCTTCTCTTCTCTTGCTTTTCATTTCTTGAGTTTGTTGTTGTGTTTGTTTGCTTTTTCCATTGTGTTCACGTAGAACACAGGGAATTAGTCCAGTTTTCCTGAGGTTGTTAAGACCTACATTCTGTGCTAATATATAACCTAAGTTAGAGGAACCTCCATGAGCTCTGAGAAGACTGTTTGGGTCAGTGTTACATAGGTATCTGCTAAGTCCATTTGATGTCTCTGGCATTTACTGCAGATGTTTCCCTGTTGTCCCTACTAGTCCTACATCTACTCTCTATCTAACCTTTGTGGTTATACAGAATAAAGCTTTTGCTTACAGAAGACTTAATAGCTGACAGCCACATAAACATAAATATATACCACACTTGTCTTTCTGGGTCTGGGATACTTCACTCAGGATTATTTTTTGTAGATCCATCCATTTACTTGTGAATTTTATCATTTAATTTATTTAAAGGCTGAGTAATACACCATCATGTGAATATACCACATTTTCTTTATCTATTTACTTGCTGACAGACATCTAAGATGTTTCCAATTTCTAGCTATTATAATAGAGCAGAAATGAAGATGGTTAAGCAAGTGTCTTTGTAGTAAGATGAAGTGTCCTTTGGGTATCTACCCAAGAGTGGTAGACATAGTGGATTCTGAGGTAGATAGAGTCCCATCTTCCTGAGGAACTTTCACACTGATTCCCATAGTGTTTATACTAGCAATGGATGAATGCCCTCCTTACTCCACATCCTCACAAACATGAGCTGTAATTTCTTTTATTGACCTTGGCCATTCTGACTGGTGTAAGAGGAAATCTCAAAGTAGTTTTGATTGGCTGGATTTTCAAACTTTTCAAATTCTCCCTGAATATCTCAGCCATGTTGGCAACTTTTTTGTACACGTTCTTATTTACATCCTGAGTTGGTTGCCTGCTTTATTCACTTGCCTGTTTGTTCCTGTTTCAGGTGTTGATGTTTTTACAAGTATGCTTTTGAATTCTTTGTCTGGCATTTCAACCATGTTAATATCTCTGGAGGCAGTAGCTAAGTATTTACAATCTTTCAAGGATTGGAAGGTTGTCATGTTTCTTCATTCTCTCAGGTGTCTTGTGTGCTTCCATGTTGCAGTTTGCAAAGCTGTCGCTTTGGATGCCTGTTCATTTTATTTGGGATATTAGTGAGCACTCTGCAGTTGAGGATCTAATCCCCAATATCATTCAGAGAGAAGAAAACAAATTGTTGTAACAGAAAAACCTTGATCCAAACATACCAAATAAATGCATTTAACACTAATTTAAACCATTAAATAAACAACCAGTAATGGCTAAAATTGTATGGACTGTACTATGAAGCTCTAAATTATTTAGGGTTAAATTAAAAATTAGTAAAATAATGAAATAAAAAAGGAACATGGAAAAGTGTCAGAAAAGAGAAGAATGTTAAAGAAAAGAAAATAAAGAAAACTGCTCTGAGAAACAAAGAAAAAAAACAAGATTGAAAAATCTGAGTACAAAATGAAGAAAAATGTATAGGTTCAATTAAATAAGCAAAGAGAAAAATAAAGTTAATATGCTACCAGATATACTAAGTAAAAAGGTAAGATGCAGGGGGAAAGATGTCAAGTATTGGCACAACTCTCTAGGTCTTCCAAAGTTGTCATTTAATGGATATTTGGGGGCATCTACTGAGGCTAGAGACTCATGTCTTTCTGGCCAGCTAAGCTGATGGCTAGTGTAAAGGAATCCAGTGTCACATGCCTGCCATAACTGTTTCTCCTTGGAGCGTTTTGATTCTTTTATGTACCCAGAAGCTCTGCTGGACACAGTTAGCTTTGAAGTCTGTAGGATACGCTTGCTGATTTCCCCCAACACCTTGGTGTGGCTAATATCCAAGCCAGAGCACGTCTCCCAGGCATACAGGAATGGAGGAAGCAAGTACAGCTCTGGGATCTGAACAGTTTGGAGAACTAGTCTCCTTGCTTTGAAGATCTCCTCAGCATTAGACACCATAGAAGAAGCCTACAAAGTCAAATTACTCCTCTGGAGCTTCAGAGTTCTCAGAGATTCCAGCATGGGCTACTGGCTGATCTCCAATTCCAGGCTATCCCATACCATCATCATCCTCAAGTAATAGCAGAGAGTAGGGCTACCAACCCCCATCCTCTCCACTCCTTCAGCCAAACCTCCTGCCACCTGCCACAATGTGACTGTGACTAGCCCTCTCCATAACTGCCTCTTACAGTTGTTAGTCACATGGAACTGGGGCAGGTTGGTCCCAGGCTCAGTGGCTTGTGGTTGTACCTTCTTATCTGAACCCCCAGGATAACTTAGCCCTAAATAATAGTTTTCTTCTCAAAATGGTAAAAGGCCACAGCCCTCCAAGACTTGGAGGGTGGCAGAATAAACCTCCTTGACTGCTGCCACAACACATGGCAGTCTCTGTGTTAGTTACGAGAGGAAAGCCTCTTTGGACTCATAGTTCCAACCATCATGCCAGTGGCAACATGGCGGAATTCATGGCACTGGGATCCTGTGGTGGAGGGGCCTCGTATCTTTACAGTTCAGTAAGCAGAATTTTGGGGCCTTGGTCAGAACTGACACTGCCCCCAGAGACCAATTTCTGCTAGCTAGGCCACACATTAAAAAGTTTCCACAGCCTCTCAAAACTGTACTACTACCTGGGGACAAGTTATTCAAAACGTTGCTTGATGGGAGCTTTTCACATTCAAGCCACAGTCCCACCTGGTTGAAGGCTTTCAAAATCTATAACTTGTTCTGGTGTAGAGCTACCTATCTTTGTCCAGGGTCCTGCCTGACCTTGCCAGGAAGTGACTGGAGCTTTAGCTCCTTATACAAATTGCTCCTTTTCTCTACATCTTTAGTTTCTCTGTACCTTTCAGTCAAATGCTCTTTGAATCTTTCCTTCTTTGGAACAAAATCTGTTCTTTATTATCCTGATCACACTCCTTTACAACATCCAACTGAGGCAGCTTCTTATCTGCCATCTTACTCCAGGACTCTCTTAAGCCCCTGGTCCTTATTAGAGCATCTGTAGGGGCTTCATTTGGAGTGTGTGTGTGTGTGTGTGTGTGTGTGTGTGTGTGTGTGTGTTTATGGTTTGTGTCACTGATGTACACTAGTGTACAGGTCTCTGAGTCCATTACACGTAGAGTCAGAGCAGATGATGTGCCTTCCATCACCATCTACTCTATTGCGTTGATATGAGGTCTCTTGCTGAACCTGAAACCTGATATTGTGGCTAACCAGCAAGATCCTAGGGCCTGCCCCTCTTTATCCCTCAGTGCTGGAGTTATAGAAGTACACAGCCATGCCTGGCTTTTTATTTTCCCATGGATGCTGGGCATTCAAACTAAGGTTCTCAAGTTTGCAAAGTAAGTGTATCCAAGTAGACAGGACCGTCATTCATCCTGATCTTCCTGGGATGAGTTGTGTCTCCTGCTAGCATGTACAAGTTATTTACTCTTTATGGGCCTCGGTTTCCTTCTCTGTAAAATAGGAAGAGACAGAAAGGATGGAGAGACACAGTAATCCATCCTGCTCCCTGCTTTATTAAAAAAGATGGGAGGGGAAAGCATTGGTTTTGGACAAACTATAGGACTCTTCCTCTTATATGCAGACTACCTGTCTCATTAGCATAATACCTGTCCTACTTTGCTTTCTGTTGCTGTGACAAAACACCATGACCAAAAGAGGGAGGAAAGGGTTTATTTGGTCTATACATCTTAATCACAGACGATCCACTCAGGGCTCAAGGACTCAAATAGGAGCAGCAGCAGGACCTTCAAAGGGATGCTGCTCACTGATTTGTTCCCCGTGGCATGCTCAACCTGTTTTCCTATACACTCCAAGCCCAACTGCCCAGAGGTGGCAATACCCACAGTGGGCTGGGTCCTCTACGTAGATCATTAATTAAGAAAATGCCCCCACGGACTTGCCTACAGACCAGTCTGCTGGAGGGAGTTCCTCCTCAGTTGAAGTTCCCTCTTTTCAAATGACGAGAACATGTGTCAAGTTGACAAATATTAACAAAGCCTAACCCAGC
>JADRCD010192016.1:0-13560 GCA_019843815.1 Montemys delectorum
ACCAAACAAAGCACCAAGACTATTAGCTCATGAAACCAAACAAAGCAAAAAAATCCAAGTCACTTTGCAGGAACATTTTGAAGATGAATTTCCATTTTTAGCGGTTGAGTGTATGAACAGATTTTATTTAGTGTTCATTAAGTTTATGGACTAATATTATTTATGTTTGGGAAGAGGTAGTATAGGCGATTATTACGTCTAAAAATGTGTGTGCTGTAATAAAAGCCCATATAAATCACCTTGTACACCTCCCATCAGTTTTTAGTTTGTTTTATTAGAAAGCTTTGTATTTTCCTATAAATAAAAACGTATCCCTTTTTTCCACATCAAAAATCTACTTCTACATAGATGGAATGACCTACTTTGGGCACTTTAAAAAATCTTGAATTTTTTGTATTGATTTTGTGTTGATTTTATAAATGACAAGTGACCACAGTGTCCGGGACACAACAACTCATTGTTGGATGGTTTGTTTTGATCCAGTTTTCAGTTGACATGAGCTCTTTTAGCAGAACATAAGAGGGAAGGAGTATGAAGGACTCTGGTTAAATATTTTAGTCAGGTCTAAAAAGTATGTGTGGGAACACCACAGCAGTAATAATGAATGATAAGGGCCATTCTCCAAGGACTTAGTGTAGTGGCTCATTTTTCATCTTTATTAATTTTTTGTCATTTCTTTAAAAAAAAACCACACATACATGGTGCCTTTTTATGTTATTTTATTTGAAATGTGTTTCCCTTAAGATTTCTGGGCTGCTGCTATAGCAAAAATGATGAAATGATGAAATGAAACTTTGCCTAATGTTCTTCGGCTCCTGAATTTCAGATGAGGAGCCGTGTCTATGTTTCCCATGCTAAGTGTTCAGCAGAGTGTTCAGGGGAGAAAAGATGGTCTATTCCTTCCAGGCACCACTAATTTCACTAGTGAACTCCCGTTTCACCATTCTTCCCATCCATTTCCACTGAAGAATAAAGTTTGGAATTGAATTTAGAGAGTGATAGTTAGGTATTGCTCCCCCTAAATCTGGCCCACGCCGTCTGCAGGGTGCTTATGGATGCCATTACAGAGTGGGCAAGGAGAGGTAGCAGGAGTGTTTCTCATGCACGTATCCACACAGTCTACACCTATATGTTGATGCACAGTGTGGTAGAGAGAGAAAGATGCTGGGCAAAGACAGGGGTTCTTGTCAACACAGAAAAAATTACATCAACGTGTTACAAAGGAGCAGAGTTGGCTACTATGGAAACATACAAACGTTAGTTGCTTTGGGTTACAGGAATCATAGAAGGCTTCCTTTAACAAAAATGGTGGTTAAACAAGCTGTTCAAAGGCCCAGAACCCAGGAAAGAGGATCAAATGCTTCCTCTGGACAGGGGATGTCAGGGAAAATATGATGCGGGGGCAGTGTGCAGGATGGGACCAGAAACACGGGCAGGAGTCAAGGGCTGGATGCTGAAGGAATTGATTATCTGGATGATAGGAAGCTGTTGTGGGAATTAATAAAAAATGAATCCACCCTGCAAACTCCTTTTCCCACCAGAACACGTTCTAGTGCCGATACTGTACTGTCCAGCCACAGCACTATGTCCCAGCAGGCTCTTGCCATTTTCTCCCAGCTAGCAGCAACACCTCGCTCACATGCAGTGCTTTACACACCCTACAATCATTCATCTAGCAGCCAGTACCAGGTAATGCGTGACTCTTAAGGCTTTATTATCCAGTCAGGTTTATACAATAATAAGGTCACAATTTACAAGATGCCAATACAATAATTTCAGAACCAAATAATAAAGACAATTTTAACCAATTAATTTTAACCTAATTAACCTATTTTTGTAAGAACCTTTGCTTGGTTGTATAGCTACTCGGGGTCTGACTTGTCATCATCCTCTGACTCCATGATCCAGATCCCTCTCCTCCTGCTCTCTGACCGTTCTCCCCCTCCAACTCTAGCGCCACCTCTCTATTCCTGTCCAATCACAGGCCTGTCACTGCCCTAACATGATTAGACCGAGAAAATGTTGCAGCCAGAAGCCCTTGAAATGTTTTCTGAATGTGCGCCTGGGTTTGCTGGGTCTGGAAGTTCATCTGGAGATACAGAATTCTGTGGAGTCAAAGTGACTATTTCATTCTGATCCCACTGGAATCCGTATATCTACCACTCAAAAGCTTTTGAATGGACATTTACTGATTTAGTGTGTGTGTGTGTGTGTGTGTGTGTGTGTGTGCTTGGGGAGGAGTTGTACGTGTGTGTACATGTGCCCAGGTATGTAGGGGCATCACAGGTTAACCTCATGTGTCATCCTTCAGGCTCTATAGAACTTGTCTTTTGAGATATGGTGTCTCAATAGCTCAGGGGCTTGCTAATCAGTCTAGGCCAGCCGACTAGAAAACCTCACATACACGTTTATGTGTCCCTTTCACTACAGTGCTAGGAATACAGTTGCATACACCACATTCACATTTCATGTGGACTCTGGTGATTGGACTCAAGTCCCGATGAACACATAGCAAATGCTTTGTTCGCTGAGCCGTGTCCCAAGTCCCTTCTTGGTGGATTCAGTTGGTGGAAGGCCCTGTGGCACCCTTAGCTGATGGCTGGCATCAGGAAAGGGCTGGGTAGTGGCCAACATGACTTTGGCACTCTGTTTTTGCTCAACTGGAGATGATCTTTGTATCGCTCATCTTGAGAGTGAACTTGAAAGATGGAATTGAATTCTTTGGCTCTGTACTAGAAGGTTCAGTACACTGGACAAGTTCTTCTTCTTGAAACATCACCAGAAGCTGCTAAAAATAAGACTAGCATTGCCAAGAAAGTTAAAAAAAAAAAAAAAAAAAAGGTGGTTTGTACAGCTTGCTTTTGTTCAGTATCATGATACGGAGTGGGCAAATGGTATGGACAATGAAACAGAATGACCAGGAGATGCGGCCTTGTCTATTTTCCAGTGGATTTGACTATAATGAGATCCTGACACAGTAAACTGAACCCTGCCAGTGATGGCCTCTGCTTTTAAAATTATGTAGTATTACAATTAGGACTGAATTGAATGAAGAATTTAGTCTTTCTCTGCTTGGATAACTCTTCTCTCTGAACTCCAAAGAGACAAACGCTTCCTGTCCGATCATTTGACAAGAAGCCCTGATTCTCTGAGACCTGTTTCACTCCCCAGGTATGATGGATTCAGTGTGTTTCCCTCCCTATGATTGGGAAGAAATGCTGTGGCTTAGGCCAGTGGCTTCCATCACAGGTACTGTGGGGCACTGTGGTCATCTAGGAATGAGTGGGATTTTGCTCTCTGAACTCTCAGCAGCTGTGATTACACCAGGAGATTGGTCCATTAATGTTCATCACTGGGACATTCTCCCAGGATATATAAATAGTTAATGGTCTCTAGGGTGGAGGAAACTTTTATTTTCAGCAGTGTGACTCTCTATAAATTGCCTGCATTCCTATAAATAACCTCTCACCCATATTCTGTGAACAACTCCATGAACTAGTGGGCTCTCTGGTTGAATGTGCTGCTTAGCTTTGTGTCAACTTGACAAGCTAGAATCACCTGGGGAGTTTCCCAGTGGCCCTTGGGCAAGTCTATGGAAGCATTTACTTGATTAGTAACTGATGTGGGGCAGCCCAACCCGGTGTGAGCAGTGTCATCCCTGGTCAGGTGGTCCCAGGGTGTGTAGTAAAACAAACTGAGCAAGCCATGAAAGTAAGCCAGTAAGCAGTGTTCCAACATGGCCCTTGCTTCAGTTCCTGCTTCTAGGTTCCTGCTTGAGTTCCTGCCCTGGGCTTCCTCCTTGATGGGTTACATAATGTCTGATGAAATAAACTAGTTACTCCCCCTGTTGCTTTTGGTTATGGTGTTTATCACAACAGAAAACAAGCTAGGACCCTAGCCTTGGTGGAATTCTGTTCCGTTGTTGGTGCCTATATTGAGTATGCTGCTTTTCCTTCAGCCCATGAAAAGTTAACATGTGTGCTAAGTGGCAGAGTAGCTTAGATAGGAAGGTAAAGGGGGTATCCACTGGCTCAGTGGATAAAGAGCTTGCTGTGTAAGAATGATGATGAGACTTCAGAACCCACATCAATGCCAGATGGGCATGGTAGCCTACCTGTAATTTCAACACAGGTTGGAAAGAAAAAGATAGGCTAGCCAGGCTGGCCAAAACAGCAAGCTCTGGTTTAAATTAAGAGGGTCTGCCCTAATGAATTGAATAAAGAGCAATGGAGAAAGACTCTTGTGTTAAGCTTGGACCTCTATATACACTAAATGGCACATGTGGCTTTTTTCCCCCACACACATGTGGAAAAAAGAAGGAATTTGACAGTGATGAAGGTTAATGACACCAGAAATGGGAAGACAAGATTGTCATACTTTAGAATCTGGGTCCTGTTCACACCGCTAAGATGTGTGCAATTTTAATGGTGGGTGTAGGGAAGAGCAGGTGGGGGCAGGGAAGGAGCTGTATGAGGGGTGTGACCACTGGGAGGGAAGAAGTGCGAAAGAAGAGGGACATTAAACATTATGAACATTCACAGCTCTTTGCAAGCTCCTTACTAAAAATGTCCAGAAGCCATTAGCTAGCTTGTGTTAGATTTTTTTCTTTATTTAAGTCTTTCTCCAAATCCTCTGTCTTCTCTTCCCAGGAGCCGAGGCAGGTAGTTCTTCCTGAGGCTGACGTTTTCATCACGGACAGAGCCGGCCGTTCCTAGTAATAGCTGATCACAGGCATTTGGGATAACCAGCCTCGGGGTCTACCCTTGGTCTCTCTAATTAGGTGATCACAGCCATCTCTCTTGACATGTCTGTGAGAGGCTGGAGCTACTTGGCAACAAACCTGTCAGTCACCCAGAGAGCACCAATGGGCTAGGTCAAAGGCAAACCTCGCCTTTATTCTACATGACTTACCCAGAAATTGGTTCACAGGCTTGAAAGGGAAGACACGAAATGTCATCAATATATAATGCGTGGGAAGCTTTCCCTACTGCACTCTAGGTTAAGACACTTGAAATGTGAGTACTTCTATAGTAATAGAAATGACAATGTTCACAAGAAGTACCAAGAAAAGATATAAATAATAAATCCACAAGGTCAATATTATTTTGATGTGCTAGAATAACTCATGGTTTAAAAAAAAAAAATCTGAATCTTATTCCTGTGAGAAACTCAGACATTTCTCTGCATTTTAAGTTGTTTAATGATCTGGATGTTCCTGGAAGTTGTGCACACTGACCATGCCATTATACAAAAGCTGCTGTGGTTTAAACAGTGGTTGTTGCTCTCATCTGTCTTCCTCGGGCCAGTTAAGCCGCCACAACAAAACAGAATGAGCACATAGTAGGAAACACAGTGGGGAACACATATCTGGAAACACACAGGGGGAACATATAGTAGGGAACACATAGCGGGGAACACATAGCAAGGAATACATAACAGAGACAGTCATACCTAGCTATCTCCAGCTAGGACTCCATTATGCCACAGCAGTTCTGTCCTCTCAACCAGAGATGGTCTCTATCCAGGGCTTCAGGAGGCAGAAGGCAATGAGGCCTCCAGGCCAGGCAGCCATGAGCCACTGACTTCTTCTTCCCATAAGTAAAGTATTATTTCTCCAAGGCAGGGCATCTAAGAACATTTCCTTTCTGGGAGCTCTGCTGGGGAGAGGATGTTTCTTGATAGCCAAGATATTTTAGGCTCTAGAGCCTCCTGTAACAAGCTCAACTCCTTTCAGAAGTTCAGAAACAGGGAACACAAATGCAAGCCCAAATCCTGCACAGCTTTGAGTTTCCAAGAAAACAAGAAACAGTGCCATATAGAGCTTGTGCCACTCGAGGCTGCAGCTCAATCGCACCCCTGCGCCTACCTTGCCATGCTATGGTAGGTATTGTTGCAAACAGGGAAACTGGAGGCATTTGGTGTTAAACTATTGCCCAAAGTCATGACTGCCAAGTGGTAATGGTAGAAGTTTAACCTAGGGCTCTGGCTATAGGGGTGATGCTCCCTATCTTATGAAGACCCCCAAAAGCTTGCTAAAAAGAAAATGCTTGTGTGTGTGTGTGTGTGTATGTGTGTGTGTGTGTGTGTGTGTGTGTGTGTGTGTGTTTACTGCTTTTTCACTCTTCTAGAATGCATGGTAGTGATTGCTGCTCTGCTCATAGCCTATTGGCTGCCTCTGGTTTTAAAGAGTATTCTTAGTCTGATGGAGTCTTCATTTTCATTTGTCTGGAGGCAAGGAGATGAGAAGTGGATTCCCCCACTGATGCCTATCATCATCATTATCCCGTGCTAGTTTCTCAGATCTCAGATCTCTAAGTGAGACTTTAAGAAGAGCAAAGGGATTCCAGGTACAAACAACGAATTTTCCTTCTGACTCCATTTTTTTAAATCAAGCGACTGTGTAGTACCAAAGTGTATTCAAATGCGTTTCTTAACATGTCTTGTTAATGTCTGATGCTTCCTTGAGTATCGTTCTTATGGCACACGGTGCTGCGAGGTGAACGCAATCCCAGGTTTCTTGAAAACATAGAAGTGGTCCCAGAAGCCTTCTTATGCCCGAGCCACTAGGGATGCAGAGATGGATGGGAGATGGACCTTCATGGTGTCCGAGAGAAATTACCAGCCACTCAACTAGCTAACAGTGCACCAGAGATACTTTTATGTTTTAGTCTTGTAATTGTTCCACGTTTATTCTCCCCCTTATTCCCCCTACCCTCCTTTACCAGGCACAGCTAACTCCTTCTCCTGTACCCCGTATGTTTGGAGTGGCCACAGCCTTTCTGAGCTTCTCCTCCCTTCCCATGAAGACTTGGATTGTTCTACAGCAGCAAAGTCACTGACCTTTCTCAGCATCTATGTCCTCAAAGGAGCAGGTCTCATTCAAAGCAGTTCATTGCTAGTTGTATTAGTTATGACCACAAAGCATGACAGAGAGAGCTTAAGACGTGAAGGTTTATTTGGGCTCACAGTGTCCATTGTGCAAGGAGTGACAGACAGCAAGGCAGGGCCATTAAATTTATATTGTGGTGCGTGAGAATGCAAAGAGAGGGCAATCTTGCCCCTCACCCTGGCTTTGTCCTCCTCTCTCCTTTGTGTCAGTCTCTAGCTGTACCCAGGGTAGATGCTCCCTCTCGGTTCATGACGTCTGGAAAGGCCTTCAGAGAAGCCCAGAGCTGTGCCTCTAAGTGACTCTAATGCCGGACAAGTTGGTAATAGAGGTTAACCATCACACTAACACAGGTTAACAATCCCTTGTCAGCAGTAACCTTGTCAGCTAGTATTTTACAGGCAAGACTCTGAATTGCTGCTGGAAAAGGCAAGACATTGGGGGACGTGGGCACCTGGGTAAGAAGCTGATATCTACAAAAAACGGTTTCTGCATGGGCTTTGTAACACAGGGCTTTCCATCATACCACGGTTTCTAATTTGAAATGGCCACCATTGATCGGGGTCTTCTGGAGCTTTCTTCACTCTGTATGTCGTTTAGCGAGGGATTCTATTTTCTTCCATAAAGATTGATGTTGTTAGTCAAAAACAGCAGCAGCTAGCATGCATTTGCATTTTAAATTTAGGATGATTCATTTTCAATGAGAAATACATGGCTGGCTGCTGCAACAGTTAGCCCAACTCTGACTAAGGAATTACAGAAGGATATTGCAAGATTATTGTAAGACCCTGATGAGCCTCAGCTTACCAGAGACCCCCTGAGTGAATCTCATGGAGCCTGATCGATGCAAAGAACATGAGGATTTTTATTTCAGTGCGCTGAGGCCGCCCCTGACCCTCAGGAAAGGGGGCGACCCTGCACAACTTGTTCAATGAACTTTTATACAATTTTCAGGGCAGCAGCCATTAGACACAATGTGATTGGTAGAACAGTGTGACTTTTTAAACAGATTGGTCTTTAGGGAAAGAGGTGTCAAGGACTTCCCTTGTCTGAAGGTGGGCAGAGGTCCACCCTGCGGAATGTGCCCCTACCTGCAGGTTGTGATCTGAAGAATGTTAATTAGCCTTTCCCTTCTGGAGAGTTCTGCTACCTTCTTAAAGTTCCTGAGCTTATCTTATTAAAGAAATTCCTGGCCTCCTGGTGTTTTTCTGAGATATCCCTGATTACTCGGATCTTACATTATCAGAAATGTCGGCTTCCCTAGAGAGGGAAGAATAGTATGTTTGACTTCGTAACTTAAAAGCTGTGTATGGTAGAGAAACCCTGTCTCAAAAAAAAAAAGCTATGTATGGTTAAAGATACCATCAACAAAAGGACATGGTAAAAACAGATCTCAAAAACAAAAAAATTAATTGTAACACACAATTAAAGATGTGTTATGCAATGCTAACATCAGGCCTCCACAGCTCCTAAAGCTTACAGAGCACAAAGAAAGACACCTGACATATATGGACAAACCAAAGAACCGGTTCCTCTTAAGTCTAGCTTGGTGAAGTAGTGAGCTTGATTAGAGTTACTTACAGGAACACAAATAAGGGATTGTTCACACAGCTGTGGGCAATTTACAAGTAGCTACAACAGTGAAGAAGGTGTCCCTCTTTTGCCCAACAAGTGTCAGCTGCTCATATATCCTTGGGGAGGAGTGGGACTCCTGAGCAGCTCCCCACTTTTATGATGGAATGTTAAATTGGTCCTTGTGCATGTCTCCTGCAGGCAAGCACAGTTGCTGATCACTCAAGAGAACACAAAGATATCATGCCCTTAGGACAGCACAACACCAGTGTCATGCCCTTAGGACAACATTCCAAAACAGTGCTCAACACAAGGCCAACACCAGTTACAGAACTCGGGCGCTCCCAGTGGAGTCAAGAAACTAAACATTTACATCAGATGTTCTAAACCGTAATCTTAAGTTTTACATTGTTCTGCGTATCTTAAGTGGGTTTTGCTGTATATTAGTTGACTTTAAAAATACCATATACAGGGGTTAGGGATTTAGCTTAGTGGTAGAGCACTTGTCTAGCAAGCATAAGACCCTAGGTTTGGTCCTCAGCTCTGAAAAAAAAAAAAAAGACAAAATAACAAAAAATACCATATACAGTTCAGTATCCTATGTGAGAATAGAATAAAGTGTTACAGTTTGAATATAAAGTTTTCCCCAGAAAGGCCTATAAGTCCTCAGCTAGTGGAGCTAGTCACTGAGAACAATTGGTCATGAAGGCTCTGACATAACCAATGGATTAATCCTTAGGTAGATTGATGATATAATAGTTAGGGGATAGAAGTCAGTAGGAGGTGGGCCTCCCTGGGTGAAGAGGGTCACTGGCAGTGGCCAGGATAGAGTGTGGCAGTTGTATAAATGTTGTCTTGTTCCTGACTGTCTTAGGGTTTTACTGCTGTGAACAGATACCATGACCAAGGACAACATTTAACTGGGGCTAGCTTACAGGTTCAGAGGTTTAGTCCATTATCATCAAGGTGGGAACATGGCAGCATCCAGGCAGGCATGGTACAGGAGGAGCTGAGAGTTCTATATCTTCCCTTGAAGCCTGATAGCAGGAGACTGGCTTTTTTTTTTTTTCCAAGACAAGGTTTCTCTGTGTAGCCCTGGCTGTCCTGGAACTCAGTCTGTAAACCAGGCTGGCCTCGAACTCAGAGATCCGCCTGCCTCTGCCTCCCAAGTGCTGTTGAAAATCTTAAAGCCCATGCTCACACTGACACACCTTCTAATAGTGCCACTCCCTGGGCTGAGCATAAAGAACCATCACACACACCCTTTCTTGTCTCACTCTCTGCTTCTTGGCCACTATGAAGTAAATAGAGGTGCCTTCCTGTCACCATAGCAACAGAGCAAGGTAGTCAGGCACGGAAACCTCTGAGCTCATGAGCAAAAGCAAACACTCCTCCTATTTAAATTCTTCATTCTAGGAAGTTGAGCCACCTGGGAGTACTTTAGCATATATAGATAAAAAGAGTAAAAAGGTCAGGAGAGGACTGAGTCACCAAATCTAGGATGTGTGAGCTCACTGGAAAAGATTAGCATTTGGTGTTAATCTCGACAAATAGCCCTGCCAGGGTAGAACAGAAGCCTTAACTGGCCTGATTCTGTAGAACAACTCGACATTTATCAGAAATATGTAAAATCATGTATTTCTATAAATATAGTTATATAAATGTCACCATATAAATTATATAATATATAACTAGTATATAAATTTCTCATTACTCAGTAAATTTACCAAGGATCTAGAATGCATAAGTATTTGAACAGTGGACAAATGTATATTCAAAAATCTTGGGGGCTGGCGAGATGGCTCAGTGGGTAAGAGCACCAACTACTCTTCTAAAGGTCCTGAGTTCAAATCCCAGCAACCACATGGTGGCTCACAACCACACGTAATGAGATCTGAGCCCTCTTCTGGTGCATTTGAAGACAACTACAGTGTATTTAATTATAAGAATAAATAAATCTTTAAAAAAAATCTTGAAGGCAGTGTTGTAACAAAGAAATTTGGAGAGCCGTCTCATGATTCCCCAATGTGATGAGGAACATCCATATTTCAGACACACAACACCTGAAAAATGAACACAAGTATTTACATGGAAAGCTGTCATCTTTCTTATTTTTAAAGTTCTAAGACATGATCAATAAGCCCACTATTTACATTTTTTATTACTTTTATTCTTTTTCTGTTTTTTTTTTTTTCTTTTCTCGAGACAGGGTTTCTCTGTGTAGCCCTGGCTGTCCTGGAACTCACTCTGTAGACCAGGCTGGCCTCAAACTCAGAAATCCGCCTGCCTCTGCCTCCCAAGTGCTGGGATTAAAGGCGTGCGCCACCACCACCACCACCACCACCGCCTGGCTTTATTACTTTTATTCTTATGCAGTCCAGTCTTTTCCCCCTTCCCAGTCTGTCCTCCCACAGTTCTTCATCCCATTTCTCCTCCCCCTGCCCTGTCCCTTCCCCACCCCCCCAGTCTTCAAGAGGATATGCCCACCCCTGCCAAGCCTCCCCACTTCCTGGGGCCTCAAATCTCTCAAGGGTCAGGCGCATCCTTTCCCACTGAGGTTGGATGAGGCAGTCCTCTGTTGTCTATGTGTATGTGGGCACACACACGACAGAGAGAGAGAGAGAGAGAGAGAGAGAGAGAGAGAGAGAGAGAGAGAGAGAGAGGGAGGATGGGGGCTCAAACCAGCGCATGTGTGCTGCCTGGTTGGTGGCTCAGTGTCTGAAAGATCTCAGGGTTCTGGGCTAGTTGAGACTGCTGGTCTTCCTATGGGGTCTCCCTCCTCCTCAGCTTCTTCCAGCCTTTCTCTAATTCAACCACAGAAGTTTCTGACTTCAGTCCAACGGTTGCAGTCAACTGCTTGTTGGGCTTCTCAGAGGACAGCCATGTTAGGGTCCTGTCTGTAAGCACACCATAGTATCAGTAATAGTGTCAGGCCTTGGAGTCTCCTCTTTAACCCACAAAACCAAAAGCCAGTTCTTTGAGAAAGTCAACAAGATAGATAATCCCCTAGCCAAACTAACTAACGAGCACAGAGATAGTATCTAAATTAACAAAATCAGAAATGAAAAGGGAGATATAACAATAGAAACTGAGGAAAACCAAAAAAAATCATCAAATCCTACTACAAAAGCCTATACTCAATAAAACTGGAAAATCTAGATGAAATGGATGATTTACTATTTACATTTTAAAATAATAGGAAATGCCATAAATACATATGTGGATGTCATTGTTAAATGAAAATAAATTGATGAATCAAAGGAAGTAGTTTGGGGTTGAAGTTGGGATGTGTTTCCATCTTTAATTTTTTAATTTCTGTTTTTCGAGACAGGGTTTTTCTGTGTAGCCCTGGCTGTCCTGGAACTTACTCTGTAGACCAGGCTGGTCTCGAACTCAGAAATCCGCCTGCTTCTGCCTCCCAAGTGCTGGGATTAAAAGTGTGTGCCACCACCGCCTGGCTAATTTTTTAATTTCTAAGTTATATTTTAAGACTCATTCTCATTTACATACTAATTTTCTCAATTTCATTTCCTGTTACTGTGACAAAATATATTGATGAAGACATTTAGCTGGTAATTCCAGGTTACAGACAATCTTTATGTGGAAATCTAGGCACCAGGTGCTTAAAGTAATTAGTTACATCACATTCACAGTCAAGAGTCAAGAGCAATAAATCAACATATACATGCTAGCTAGTGATCAGCTTTCTTTCTCCACTCTCCTCTAGTTCAGGTCGCCTGTCCTTTCCTTCATTAGCCAGAAGCACAGATTTTTATTTTCTCCAAGGCACTATGTTATCCAAGCTACCATGGAGACGAATGAGAGGAACTGAGTGTACATGCCAGAAATCCAGGGAGAAGGTGAGCTGCTGGAGAAAAGGGAATCCTTGATCATCTCATTTTAAATGGTTGTTGAGCCAGGTGACACTTTTTATGATGGGTTTGTTAGAGGGTGACAGTTTCTCTTCAGTTTGTGTCTCCTTGAAGGGAAGGATTTAACTGAGTGAAACAGAGTTTAAGCAGAAGTTTATTTAGGAAAGCAAAGGATAGTATGGGGTTTTGGGGATGGGTGGGGAGATAGAGAGAGAGAGAGAGAGAGAGAGAGAGAGAGAGAGAGAGAGAGAGAGAGAGAGAGAGAAAACAGCTGACCCCTGGACAAGTAGCAGCTTATTGGCTTCTCCATTGTTAATTTTATGTTTTTATGAATATTTATAAGGTGGTTGTCATTCCCGGGGATAAAGTGACTTTTGTTCTCCTAGAAAGTCATTATGAATTGGATCTTCTCATGATCTTCTTGATAAGTTCACAAAGAGTAGGACTCAAAACCATAACAAATAAATTTTTATTATATTTTAAAAAGATATATATATATATATATATATATATATATATATATATGGGAGTTTGTGTGTCACACATGTGTGGAAGTCATAAGCAAACACACATGAGTGATTTGTCTCTTTCTGTGGGGCAGTGGATAGTTCTGACAGCCAGAGTCCAGTGGAGTGGCCACCTTAGAACGGCAGAGACCCACTGAACCAAGTAAATTTGTTCACAAGGGAAGGTAGAAGTTCTAGCAGTTTGGTGATAGCTCCTGAGACCAATGGCTCAGATTTCAGCCCGGACCCCTCACAGCTGCCCCTGCAAGAGATGTGTGCTCTATCAGACAGACAATGCCTCAAGCTCCCAGCATTTTAGCTGGCCTTACACACAGTCATCTGATGACAAGCCAGGCATGCCACGCCCCATACAATAAAAGGGTCAGTTTGCCCCCTCCTCACTCCCTTACTTCCTCTCTCTTACTTTCCTATTCTTACCCTTCTCCGCTCTCTCTCTTATTCTTACTCTCTCTTGCTCTTTGTTCCTCTCTCTCCTCTCTGCTCTTTGTTCTCTTCTCTTGCTTTCCTCCTCTCCTTTTTCCTCTCTCTCTTCTCCTCTCCTTTCCTTCCCTTTACTCAACCAGCATATTCTATCCTTCCTATAATAAAATATCTCATTTATACATTGCCTCCTTTTTAACTAACACGTTGAGCAGCAAACAGGTCAGCAGAGAGAGAGAGAGAGAGAGAGAGAGAGAGAGAGAGAGAGAGAGAGAGAGAGAGA
>JADRCD010192016.1:13570-41494 GCA_019843815.1 Montemys delectorum
AGAGAGAGAGAGAGAGAGAGAGAGAGAGAGAGAGAGAGAGAGAGAGAAAGAGAGAGAGAGAGAGAGAGAGAGACTGGGCCACAGCCCAGCCCTCCCCCCTCCCGGCTATGGAACAACATCCTTCCACCATGTGCACTTAAAGATAGAACTCAGGTCATCAGGTTTAGTGACAAGTGCTTCCTTCCACCTACTATGTCATTTCCCAGGCCCACACAAATTACAACATAATGAAGACACAGTCACTTGCACCTACAGCCCTACCGTTGGTGCGTACATTTGGACATTGGGAAGGTGTGCTGGTATTTGGGTTTCTGATATAGTGTGACAAACCTACTTCAGCTTCTGTTGCTAAGGGACATTCAGACCACTGGATATACAGCTACCAAGATACAGTGGTGGTTTCTCTGGCTCCCTCATGTCTAAATTCCCTGTGTGATTGGGAGACAAAGATGCCAAAATTCAAGCATAGTTTCCCTTGGTTACCTCCTATCTAACTCATTGACTACCAGATCTCAATTTCGTGTTTGCTTATAAACATATTCTTTTAGGAAGTAACAGTTGACAGAATGTCACTGAGAATATTCCCACAAGGAATTGCAATCCATTCCATTCTATAGAAGTTCAGACTAGAAAACCACCCTAGAACTTAAGTTAAGAGCTTCATTGACAAACAAAACAAAATAAAAATAACAAACAAAGACTGACCTCTCGACATCAGTCCAATGCTGAGAGGAGGTCAGTCCAATGGCGAGCTTATATTCTGAGTCCACTGCTCACCTTAGTAAGGTAGGTACAACCTAACAGTATGGCTTTTTCTTTGACTTAAGTGGAAAAGTAAAAGTGAGAGCTTCCAGAGAGTCCTCGTGGATAGTAGATACTACAGAATTAAGCTGGCCATGACTGTGTTGTTTCCAGCTATCCCAACCTTCCAGTGTATAACATCATAAATACTTTTTATAACATTTCTGCTGCCTCCCAAGTGATCATGAAACTGTTTGCCACACTAGGAAGTGAAGCATCAAGATGCAAGTCATCATGGGTCCCACTTCCATTTCATAACCCAACCACAAGCTGAGGAGAGAAACACATCAACCAGGCATTCTGTCTGTAATTACATTTTTACCCCATCTGAAACTCTTAATACCCTATTCAAATATCACAGACCAAAAGCTATGTGACTCCAACTCTCTGAATCTCCCAGTTGCCTCTTGCCTGTCCTTGAGGTGAATTCTTATCACCCGTATGTGTATCAGAGAGAGAACTCTGTCTCCTATTTCTTTTATATCTCCTCTGAGACTCAAGTAAAATGCTAAAAGGAGACTAAATGTGGCTGATAGTCTTTTCTATTAAGGAGACTAGAAATAGTATGTTTCAGTTGTCATTTGAAATGCAGCAAATTGAAAAATACACACATTCATTTAATACCTATGTTAGACACCTCCAAGTAAAAACTCAAAGAAAGGGAAGGATTAATAGATGGGCAACTGTCTCTTATTTAAATAAAAACCAATTTGGATCATCAAATGACTGCAGTAAACAACTTACAAATGTCTCCTATATGCCAAGTTCTGTATAAGTTACTGACATGATAATGCTGGAGTACACTCCTCCATAACTCAGTTGCCTAAGTAAAACATTGACATCTAGTGCAGTGGTCTGAGGATTAGTGATTTGGATGGATTCATGTGGGCTCCTTTATGCCTGGCCCACCCTTCAGTCTGGAGGTTCACTGTTTGTCAGCTGCATGCTGGGGTGTTCATGGTTAGCTGGGGTCTGCATCATCATCCTCCAGCCAGCTGGCAAGGGCACATTTTCATGGTATGCAGAAGGCAGAACAAGTCCCAGTGTTAGGTGCTTTGCAATCCTCTGTCTCAAAGTAAGTTACCTGTATGGACCCAGAAGTAGAGAATATGAGGGAGCATTGCAAAACTAAAAAGAACAGGAATACTTGAAGGCTGTAAGCACCATTCTATCACAGACTTTATGCCAATTCAATAGGTGCTACCTCATCATCATCAAACTTTACAATATCATAGAAGTCATTACTGTTGTACCTATTTGATAGCAGTGAATATTACTGATAACAGAGAAAAATTACTAATGTGTTGGTAATTAGCAGAATTAATAGTTCCTATATTATAATGGCCTTCCATGTCCAAATGGTTTTGTCGGTTTTTTTAACGTGTGTATGTGTGTGTGTGTGTGTGTGTGTGTGTGTGTGTGTTTTGGAATCCTAAAAAGACCAGAAAAGGGTATTATATTTCCTGGAATAGAGTTACACATAGCTTTAGGCCTCTAGATATGGGATCTAAGCCTGAATCCTCTTGAAGACCCACAAGTGCTCTTAACCACCAAACTATGGCTCCAGCTCCTATTTGCTTGTTTATAAAAAATAGGGAAATTTTTTTAGAGGGTTTGGAAAAAATGGGTAGAATATAAGAAGAAAACAATTTGTTCTTATTCTACTTAACTCAGTTTATAATTCTTTTCCAAAAGAGATGGGTCTACCATATTTGAGTTATGCCGAAATAAAAAATCAAAATAAAAGAAAGGAAAGGAAAAAAATCAATCTTCCTGACTCAAATATACACTCACATGCACATACACAAACACACACATGCACACACATGCACATACATGCACACACACACACACACACACACCTTTGGGAATTGGGATGGGGAACAGCCAAGGTGAGCCCACAAAACAAAAGGGGAAAGCAATAATGACAAAAAATATTTTTAGGAAAATATTGGGAAAAAAATCAGAGTACTGTAAGTTTATTTTGTCTTTCCAGGTATCTCCACATTTTATAAAGGTACAGTAATTAACAGAAGTCAGCACTGTCATGTGAATAGACACATTGGCAGAGAATTAGACAGTAGAGAAGTAGGTCAGAGTTCATTCAAGAATGCATCCTCTCATTGTGGTGACAAGTCAGATCAGTAAAGAAACAAAAAGTCACTTAACAAATGATGTTGGTACACCCGAATAGCCACCTGTGGGTTACTATATGCTTGTAATACCTTACACTACAAAATTCCCCATCTGTCAAAGATGTGAAATCATGAAATTATGAGAAAACATGAAAGTACTTTAAAAACTAATTATAAAATGGGAGAAGATTTCTGGTCTTACACAAAAACCAGGTCTCATCAGGAGCCAGCTGAGAGACAGGAGTGGTGAGGCTAGCAGGATGAGGCATTTCCTGAGAGCTACCCTTGCTTGAGGCTCTTCCCCGGGCAACAGTTCACAGCTCTTTTGACTTTTATGAATTCCTTCACAAGCCGAGGGACCATTACAGCACCAGGGTATTTGATTATGGAAGTAAAATCTTTCTGTACACTTCATTGGGTGAAATGGTGAGAGGCTATGCTCCTTCACAACACTTGTCTCTGTGTTATGAAATTCAGCCACAGGAGAAACAGTACCACACAATGGCTACTTTCTTAAACTCTAGGGGACATCTTTTAAAATAATCTTCCAAATTAAAAAAAAAAAAAACTGCAGACTGACATCCAAAGCTATCTTACCATGCTTATGGTTTACTTCCCTAGGTGACAGAGTTGAGGTAAAGCCAGTGAAAAGCAATGCTGGAGAAAACCTTCAGATTTTTGAATCATGAGGGCCAGAGGAAAAAGTTGCTTGAATTTCTTTTTAGGTTATTTTAATTACATTTATATAATTCGTGTCTGTCTGTCTATGTGAGTCCAAAGACAAGTTATGGGAATTGGTTCTCTCCTTCAACCATGTAATGCTCTGGATTCCAACTCATGTCGTCAAGGTTAGTGTCAAGATCTGTTCAGTCATCTCCCTGGGGCTTCTTGAATTTCAACTTTGTTCACACTCAGCACCTTCTCTCTGTAGGCCTGGGCTGCACTCAGGACCATTAGCCTGAGGGTTATATGGCCATAGGTTGAAGCATTGTGCTTCTTTCTTAACAGAAAATGCACAGAGAAGCAAATTGCTTTTCACTTTAAAAAGGATACCTTGAATATGGTAAGTGACAAAACCCCAAAGAGTTTTCATTCTGACTCATCAAGGCCTCTGAATTTTCATAAGACCTCTCATTCACCTTCTGACGCAGACATGGTTTGCCAAGATGTCTGTGTTACTGGCCACTCTTTTGTTGGGTTTGGTCAGCAGAATGAAATCAACATAATGGAGCTGAATGATGACCCACAGGGTGATGAACTGATCAAGTCTCTACAGATTAGTTTAAACAACAACCACCAGGAAGGGTGCCAGGCCTTGATGCATGCTAAGCAGTAACTCCGCCAGCTCAGCTCCACCCTCAGCCTCACATTCCATATTCTCTTGCTACTGCCACATGTTGGTCATGGCAAAGGGGAGAAGCAATCTGAGGCACTGAGGGAAGCTAAATGCCACTTAGAAAGCATGGCTGGGGGCTGGAGAGATGGCTCAGTGGTTAAGAGCACTGACTGCTCTTTCAAAGGTTCTGAGTTCAAATCCCAGCAACCACATGGTGGCTCACAACCATCCATAATGAGATCTGACTCCCTCTTCTGGAGTGTCTGAAGACAGCTACAGTGTAATCACATATAATGAATAAATAAATCTTTTTTTAAAAAAAAAAAGAAAGAAAGCATGGCTGCTTCTTGAAGGAAGACCAAAATGTGGACACTTCATTCCTTCTTAAAAGGGGGAACAAAATACCCATCGAAGGAGTTGCAGAGACTAACTATGGAGCAGAGACTGAAGGAAGGGCACTCCAGCCTGATATAGCTGTCTCCTGAGAGGCTCTGACAGTACCTGACTAATACAGAAGTAGAGGCTCACAGCCATCCATTGAAATGAGTACAGGGTCTCCAATGAAGGAGAAAGGACTGAAGGAGCTGAAGGGTTGCAGCCCCTTAGGACAAACAACAATATGAACTAACTAGTATCCTCAGAGCTCCCAGGGACTAAACCACCAACCAAGGAGTACACATGGTGGGACTGATGGCTCCGGCAGCATGTGTATAGTAGAGGATGGCCAAGTCGATCATCAATGGGAGGAGAGGCCTTTGCCTGTGAAGGTTCTAAGCCCCAGTGTAGGGGAATACCAGGGCCAGTAAGTGGGAGAGGGTGGGGTGGCAGGCATGGGGAGGGGAGAGGCAACAAGAGTTTGTTCTTGTCATTGTTTTTTCAGGTTTTTTTTTTTTTTTTGGAGGGGAAACCGGGAAAGGGGAAATCATATGACATGCAAATAAAGAAAATATCTAATAAAAAAAAAAAGAAAGCATGTCTGCTTCCTTGCAATGTCTATTCTTGCTGGGGTTTGAATGGGACCCTGCACTTTATGAAAATGGGAATCCTAGAGCATTGTTGACAGTTAACACAGAGCCATGAAGAGAGTGTGAATCAGACAGTGGAGACAGGAAGGCAGAGCGGGTGGAAGCAGCATCCTTTAGATGGCCAATCACCCTCGTGCACTCAGTCCATTCTTGTAGATGAATGGTTGCCATGGCATTCTTACCTCTATCTGTCAGTCAAGTTTACCTTGCTCAGGAACTTCACCTCCTCTAGCTTTGTATCTTTCTGAACCTTAATGCATCAGCCATTCATCTCTAATATTGGAAAGATTTTTTTCCATCACCAATTACAGGGAAGAAAGAATGGAGAAGCTGTTGGAGGGAACAGGGTTCTCTTAGAAAGAGAACACAAAAGCACTTTTAACCTAAGGATCCATGTGGGGTGCTGAAAGCGGATGGCTTAGGAAATATCGGGTGTTGTGTACAATGTGCGTGCTATACCATAATGTTATTGAAATTTCAGCAGAATCCATACTGAACAGATTGGCATGGACTCATAAATATAGCATAATTTCCAACTTTGTCTGTATGCTGCACTCATCCACAGAACTTCTAATACATGGCCACTGTGCTGGCTTGGATCCCAGGTCTTCTGTGTCCTAGTGTGTCCTAAGACTTTAGCTACAGTGTAAGTTAAAAGTTCTCCCCATGACCTGAGACTTTGAAACCCCTGGTCCAAGGTCTGCAAGAGTGAGTTTCCATCACCTGGATCATTACCATCACCCAGGGAGCTCTCAATGATTTCAGACGGACCCACCCCCATGTTGGAACAATTTGTTTAGAGTCTCTGACCGTTGGAGGTGTCTAAACACTTTACCAGGTGATTCTGATGTAAGCTCAATTCAAAACTCACTGTCTCTAGACGAGACTGATGCCAGTACCATATTCACACCTTAAGAGACAGGGTGAGAACCATGAAGACTGCTTCTTAATAGCAGCCAGTGACTACCTTCTCATAGAACCCCTCTCTCAGAATGTAGTTATCAAATTTCATTTCTGTGCTAAGGTAAAAAAAAAAAAAAAAAAAAAAAAAACAACTAGAGCTGCCCAAGGCTAAAAAGCACCCTCTGGATAAAAAAGTAATAAGGGCCAGCCAGAAAGATGTTCTAGTGGGTAAAGATGCTTGCCACCAAGTCTGATGATCCAGGTTCTAGACCTGGGACTTGCATGGTAGAAGAAGAGAAATTATTCCTAGACATTGTCTTCTAGCCTCCACAAGAACACTATGACATACTAGTACCCACATCCACACCCATACTAGTAATAATAATAATAATAATAATAATAGTAACAATAATAATAATAGCAGTATAATAAATAGTTTAAATTTTCAAGAGGGTGTGAGATGTTTGATAAAAACATTCAATGCAACCTTTACTTATGGCATTCATTGGTTTAAATTTAGGTTTGCTAATTAAAAGTATTTCAAAGTGGGAAATCCTAGGAACCCTGATTTAGAGTCATACAACATAAAAGGAAGAAATTGTCTAATATAAAATCATGAAAACTATCACTCTTCAGCAAGAAAGCCCCTCTGTATCTTATCACACCAGTGTGAGTCATTGTTCACTACTAAAGTATTGTAGGCTAGAGTTTATACACATAGAAATGTATACCTACATGCACACACAAACACAAAAGCATAGAGACACACGCTTATACATATACAACAGTGCACACACATACAAAAACGATCTCTTGACTGTATGCACATGTGATTGAACACATGCCAGTGCTCACATGTGTCATCTCTTCCAGATGATTCTG
Source organism: Montemys delectorum (assembly GCA_019843815.1). Lineage (NCBI taxonomy): Eukaryota > Metazoa > Chordata > Mammalia > Rodentia > Muridae > Montemys > Montemys delectorum. The sequence continues at coordinate 20,653 of JADRCD010192016.1, forward strand.
CATATTTTCATGTCCCTAGTGTAAGAGAGCAGCTGACCGTAGCTGCAGAGACTCTTGCACTGACCAGGGCAATGGCATAGGTGGTCTACAGACCATAAAGGCTCATTAACTCAAATGCCAACACTTTGGATTTGGATGTGATTAGTACCTTACTTTGTGCAGGGCAGAATGGCCATGATTCAACACCCTCATCTTTTTTCTTTTCTTACTGAAATCACAGGCAAGCAATGCACTTAAGAAAGTAACTCTGGGCCCAGGGGGTGGCTTAATGGGTAAAGTATTTGGTTTGCAGGCATGCAAACCTGAGTTTGAATTCAGAGGACCTACAGGAAAATCTGGATGTGGTGCTGTGCATCTGTAATCGCAGAGCTGAGTGATGAAGACAGGAGGGTCTCGGAGGCTTACGGACTAGCCAGTCTGATAAAGACAAGCTCCAGTGTCACGCACATGGGTGGTGGTGATGGGGAACACTATCTTTGCTTTTTAGTTTGTTTGTTTGTTTTTGTTTTTTGTTTTTGTTTTCCGAGACAGGGTTTCTCTGTGTAGCTCTAGCTGTCCTGGAACTCACTTTGTAGACCAGGCTGGCCTCGAACTCAGAAATCCACCTGCCTCTGCCTCCCAAGTGCTGGGATTAAAGGCAGGGGAACACTATCTTTAAAACACCCGAATTGGAAGAGGGGATGGGTTCCAAAATTTCCATGCTCTCTTTGTCAGTGCAAGAAACAAAGTAGAAGTTAAATCAAGATCAAGAAAAAACAAAGCAGTTAAATCAAAGAAGTTAAATCCATACTGTAGCTTTGAGAGCTGAACAGAGTGGGAGCCTATGAGTCTAGAGCCAGTTTCATCATCCTGGCGAATCCTGGGCCCATCCCAAAGACCAATCCTCCTGAGTTATAATGATGCTATCAAATCTGAAAAGATGCCTTTCTAATTGACACATGGAGGATAATTCAGGCAGCGTTTGTTTTGTTTTGTTTTATTACAGTATAACTAAATAAAATGAAAACCTTCATTATGATACCAACTGCCATTATCGACTTTTTAATTGGTTAGGAATATAATGGTGGGGTTTTATGCTATATTTTCCCAAACACTGCCCATATTGACTCTGTGATGAGGGTGGATCTGTTTCCAGCGCTGTTATGCTTTCTCTTTGCTTCTATGAGTTAGAGACAGACAGCGATGAAATCAGCATCAATGCATTCAGCATTTGTTGACTGGGCATCAGGGAGAGGGAACTGGCTTGGAGGTAGGGATGAGTACAACCATGTGGAAAGCAATGCGACAGGGGGCCCTAGAGAGACCGGGGAGCTCCTGCCAGAGATGCAGCTCTGGAGAAGTGACTTGGTTCGCATCTACCATGGAGGTGTTAGAAGGACCAGATGAGTTAGCTAGCGTGTGTGAAGTGCTTAGCATAGCCCTCGATAAACGATAAACGCTATTTTCTCTTAGTCATCTTTTGTCTACTTCCTACATCTGGCTCGTTGCCTAACCCTATGGATGCCATCTGAACAAGATCTCATCCATTGATTACCCCCCCCACACACACACACACACACACAACACCCCCTCACACTCTCCCAGCCCCCACCCCGCACCCCCGCCCCATTCCTGCTGCTATCCTGGGTCAGGCAGGTCCCTGTACTGTAGAAACACTCATACCAGCCTCCTCACAAAGAGACAAAATTCATTTTCTAGAATTGCACGTCAAGCCGCATCCCTGTGCAAAGCCCTGTGAAGGCCTAGTTGTCACCAAATAAAGTTTTAGATAAAACGGGTTTCCTAGGCTGACTCCCTTGATGCCCCAAATGGCTCAGGTATATCTATCCCAAGCAAGGGGGGGGGGGGGGGGGATTTTAAAAAATGCAATTCACACTAAACGGGCAGGCCCCAGTGGGCTGGCCGACCAGGCAGGCCTCTTCTCATCTCTTGGAGACTCTGACTCAGAGCTCTGAAGTCTCTCTGCCCAGCTTTCTAAGTTCCCACAGGTGGATTATTACCACGCCAACCCCACGCTTCAAAATTCCCACGGCCTTTTGGGATGCACTTCTTGCAAACCTGTGCTTTGCTGCTGTCCGTACCTGTCTCTCTGGAACCCAGTTGAGCTGCCACAGGAAGGAAAACGCCACACAAACTCAATCAGAATCGATGGTAAGTCAGTTGCTGGGCACAACAACTAAAATCCTAATCTTGTAAGCCATATTAAGTCTAAATCCTCCCGTGGCGAATCCTGGCGGATTCACCGTCTAAACCGGGGACCGTTTGTAGTTACATCTTGTCCCCCATCTCCTGCCTCTTCTCTTTCTCTCTCCCACCTGAGAGCCCCGCCTACTCACCCAGTGATTGTTGTTTTTTTGTTTTGTTTTGTTTTGTTTGTTTTTTTGTTTTTTTGTTTTTTTGAGACAGGATTTCTCTGTATAGCTCTGGCTGTCCTGGAACTCACTCTGTAGACCAGGCTGGCCTTGAACTCAGAAATCTGCCTGCTTCTGCCTCCCAAGTGCTGGGATTAAAGGCCTGCGCCACCACTGCCTGGCCTGGTTTCTGTAGTCATTAGACTAGTCACGTGAAGTTCTGAGTCAGACCCCTCTTCCCAGACAGCTCCTCTTAAAGAAGCTGAAGTAACATCAAAATAAAACAGCAACAGGGCTATCCACAACACAGGTGGGCTTAACACAGGGAGATGGCTTAACTTTGGCAGGGGCTAACTCCCAAATCCTGCCCCACTTCATCCCTATGGCCTCACCCAAATGATTCTGCTGTTTTGACTGCAGCCATTCTTTATGTTTGAACTTAAACGCCACCTCTGTAAACCAGCCTCCCTCCACCAGTGATACACCCTGCAGAAGTAGTGTGACCCCTGTGTCTCAGTTTGTGCATCTGAAAGATGGGGATGGATATAGCACCTACCCAGAGAGAGGTTCAGGAGAAGGAATTAGGAGGAGCAAAGGAGTTGGGGGATGTTAAGTGATTGGAGTCTGAACAGATTCTGCGCTTAATCTTGGGGACCCTTGCAACCCTCTTCTTCCTGTGATACAGCCACGTTTATCTGTATAATCCTTCTGCCGTTGAAAGCTTTCGGAGAGCTTGACCTGGGTCTTACATAATTTGTCTCCACTGCCGTACCTAACTATACTGAAACATCTAACCCCCAGAGAGAACTCTGTGCACATCTTTCAAATGAACGATGATCACTGGGGTGAAAATATAGAGACAAATAAAAAGGGGGTTTTCATACCTGCCCTACTTCTCCTCTGGGGGTGCCTGGAGTGCTGCCAGCACATCCTGGGGGGGGGGGGGGAAAGGCAGGGCAAAGTCCTAAGCAGGGAGTCCACAATGGTTTCCAGTCTCCTCTCTGGGTACCCCAAGCGACACTGGTGCAGCACTGTGAGTGGAAGTCGGGAACTGAGGTCCATGGGTCTACCTTTCCCTCTGGGCATCTGCATGCTAGGGAAAAGGCTGAACCTGGGGCAGGCGGAACCCATTCTGATTCTGAATGTGTACCAAAGAGTCTGGAAGAGGAGAAGCCTTCCTTGGGAGTTTTAGGTGCAGCTCTTTAAGATGAGGGCCTTCCCCACCTCAGTCCTTAATGAAGAATGGGTCCTTGCTTGTTCATACTGGTCTATTTGATAGTGGGTGTGAGTGCATGCACTTTATCTGGGGCGAACCGGGGATTAGATACCTTTTGCGGGAAGGAATGCCCAGGAAGGGAAGCTCATTGGTTGAATGCTTGGGGCTACCTAGATACCTCATTAGCAACCAGGTGTGTATGCTATGTGACCCAGTGCCCGTGGTCCTCAGTGGGGTGTTGTGGTTATGTATTCCAGAGCAGGTAGACACAGGTAGGGAGTGGCTCCACTCCTGGGCACTCTCAATTCTGAGATTCCCGGGGTTTGAGCTCATCCAGCCTTACCATTCTTATTGCCTGTCTGGTCACAGGGACCCACATGCCCTACCTACAAGCGGTGCTTGAGACAAAGTCTTAAAACATGGGAGGCTAAGACTTAGAATTTGAGAATGAGAGGGAGAAAAGGACGTAGGTGACATCAAAGCACATTTCATGTGTGTGAACTTGTGAACTAATGAATCATTTGAGAATGCACTTTGAGCACTAACAGTGCCTTTTGACATGTGTATCATTATTGCGTAGGCAGTGTGTGTGTGCCCTCTCAAAGCATATGGAAGGTATCCCTTAAGGAACTCTCTGTCCTTTGTCCTAATTAGTAATGAGGTTTCCTGGGCATGTGTGTTCCTACTAGAGAGTAGACTGTTCATTAGCAAACACCCTGGTCTTCAAAAAATGCACATGGGTGTTTTCTTTTCTGGGGCTTGTTAAGATCTGCTGTAATCCAGGCTGGCCTAGAATTAGTCAAGGATGACTCCGAACTCCTAATTTCCCTACCCCTGCCACCAAGTGCTGGGTTATAAGTACCTACTACCATATCCAGTGCTACATTAATAAACTAATAAATAGATGATTGACCTGGAAATCAATAGGTTACAGAATCCTCTTTCAGGTCCTGAACCTTGCTGGTGAAGTGCCAAAGGCTCCTAAGGCGCAGATGGCTGAGACGGTGCTCTGTGCCTAGGTCTCCTCCTAAGGCCACAAAAGGGAAACTGAGAACCTGAACAAGCCAACAGGTGGAACAAACGCTCTTCAGGGGCCCAACTGTCCTTGTCTTCAAACAGGTCCAACTCCTTCCTTGTGATTTCCTGACTCATTTCTCTCCTTTTAGTATCATCACTCCAGCCTCCTGTACACTGCTCGGGGTTTGGTCTGAAGCTGGAAGAGAGGCCATGAGAGTGGAGGGCTGTTTCTGCAGGTTATAAAAAGCAAAATCTAATGAGTACCCTCTTCTCCCCTGTGCCTCCTATCTTTCTCTTAGGAACTTATGGCTTCTCCCGTTCCTCCTTGCTCTGATGGAAACCTCCCCACTCTCTCCCTAAACTTGGTTTGCTCTGGTTAGAGCCTGAATGTCAGCCTTGTGTATCTCCACGCATCTGACTCTGCTAAACTGTGATGCTGTTAAAGTTGTATATATCAATATGCAAATTTATGCAAGAACTAATGTGTAACTTAGCTTTTTTTTTTTTTTTTTTTTTTTTTTTTTTTTTTTTTTTTTTTTACTTTTGAGCCAAATAATGGAGCAGGATCACTTCTAACCATTTGGTTTCCCTCCAGGAAGTTTTAGTGGCATAAACATACATATTGACAGCACGTCTGCTTAGCCAACGTCTTGGTGGCTCTTGGGGCCACTAGAAGGAAATCCTGGGGGATGTAACTACAAAGGTGGAATATCTTGGAACTAGTTGTAAAAAAGGAAAAAAAAAAAAAAACCAAACAAAGCAAAAAGGGAGGTGTGCAAACTGCTAACATATGGAAGCCAAGACTGGAAACTCAGGAAGCTGAAGACAGTGAGCGTAATCACTTCGAAATGGCACAGTATGAGCCAGAGGATGCTCTGCTAACCAGCCTTTAGAGAATTGCACTCCACACGAGAAAAGGGGGATCAATAGTCTTCAACGACCTGAGAAGACAGCAAACACGTGGAAACGCTCATCACACCATAAAATTAATGAGGAAAGCAAGCTCGATTTTGCTCTATGGGCCTACATACTTAGAAGAATAGATTTTTCATGAGAGTAAGGTCATGGTATTTCCTATTTATTTTACTATACAATAAATCAAGAGACATAAAGGTGCTAGATATTTGGGAGGGGGGGTTATACTATTTAAGAGATACCAAGATGGTTCTTGTTTTTTTTTCTATTTTCTGCCCTTGCCTTTCAAAGATGGTTAAGGTCATTTCTCACCGCTAGGACAGCCTCCCACTGAGTGACCAGGCCGGTAGGTTAATAACTCAAAGATTATCATTTCTTGTCAAGCAGCTTCCAACTCATGTTTTAAACTGTTCTCAGAAGTCTTACTATTTGAGCAAGATGTTTAGAGGCTCCAAGGAAATTGAGCAGAGACCCAGACATGCTTGAATGCGGGGGTCGGGGGAGCCTCAGCCTGCCTGGCTATGTTCCTATGGATAAACAATAAGAGAGAAAGGGACATGAGAGGAAACTTCTGCCCTGTGCTTATATACAAAGTCGTCTCATTGTGCAGGTATTCCTGCTTCCTCTTCTGCCCTTAACCTCTCTAGGGGCTCGGTTCTGGTGTAAGATGTCTATGGGTCACATAGGTCACAGTAAGATGACTATGGGTCACATACGACAAAAAGCTATCTGTAGAGGCTTTCGAGACCCTAGGCTTTAACCCTGTTGTCCAATCGCTGTCAGAGCAGAGAAGAGATGAAAATGGCATCAAGGCTCTTTAACCAAGATCCTTCCAACTTCTTACCCTATAGTTCTTTCCAGGTACTAGGCCATGGTGATTTTAAGAGGAATATTGTGGGTACTACCTGTAGTCTATCCTCCTAGCAGGAAAAGGGTGGTAAAAGAAGTGGGATGGGCACACAGTCTGCTCTCTTTTGAAAGAAATGGCTTGAACACACAGTCTGCTCTTTAATGGGATACACAATAGCTTTCCTGGAATCCCCTTCCTACAGTCCACGATTATGTTGTCAGTCTGGTCCTCTCTACATAGAGCATCTCATCCTGAACAAATTCACTTTCTCTTTGTTAAGAGAAGGATGGAAGGGTTGGGGGACTTGTAGGAGAGGGGGGGATGAAGGAAAGATAGAGGAAAAAAAACCTTAAGATGTTGACTTATGGACTCAGAAGATGGCCCAGTTGGTGAAATGTTAGTGACACAATCATGAAGACCCGAGTTTTAATTCCAAAGCTCAGTGGAAAAGTGAGTAGTGATGCTGTGTGCTCATAATCCCAGAGGCAGGAGACAGAGACAGGCCCTGGAGCTCACTGGCCAGCCTACCCAACTAATCTTCAAGTCCCAGGCAAAAAGTGAGAGACCAGAGTGCTAGTGTGAGAACCAGAGTTCAGATTCCAGAACCAATGTAAAAGCCAGGCAGGTGTGACAGCTCCAGGTATAACTCAGCATTCAGGGAGGCTGAAAAGATATTCAGAACAAGGTGACTAGCTAAACCAACCACTGGTGAGCTCCAAGTTCAGGGAGAGAAACTGCCTCATTGGAGTGTGATCAGGAAAAGCATCTAATGTTTACTTCCAGCCTGAATTCACACACACACACACACACACACACACACACACACACACACACACTTAAAATGTGCATATATATGCATATCACACTCACATACTCACACACTTGGGAATGTGATAAATTTCTGCATATCACACACACACACATATACACATGCATCCACACACTTGGGAAATGTGCATACATACATTCACATACATATGTGTCACACATACATACATGTGCAAAAAAAGTAAGGGACTTTGCCTCAAAAATATGGAATATAACTGAAGAAGATATCTGAGGTTGTCCTCTGGCCTCCCTACCTACATCCACACACAGTCACAGCTCAACACACGTGTGCATCTGCACACACAAACACACCTAATTTCCCCTCCCCCACAACAATCCAGTGACTTAGAATTTGTACAATTGGATGCTGTAGCTGGCATGAGGAAGTCTCCAACTTTGAGACAAAATAGATGCAACATGATAAATCGCCATTCTCAAGTTGTTTAAGATATGTAAAAATATTATGGACCTTGACTTGCATCTTTTACTGAACAAAAGTAAAAGAAACCAGTAGCAAGTGTTATTTACCATCCTGTGGCAATTGTGATTGATACATGGCACAATCACACATTCACAATAACTAAATCTCAGCCCTCCATGGTTATCCAGACTCTGCAGTAAGATGTCAGTCATTTCCACCCCACTAATTCAAGGTAGAGCTGAGCCTAAGCCTTCAGTGAGAGATTAAGTACAAATGAGGCTTGGGGTGGGCCATTTACCTTCTTAAGAAGCCACTATTCCCTAGACGCTCCATGCTCCTTTCACAGGCTAATTACAGTAAAACTTGAAAATAGCATTCACTAAAACTGCTTATTTTATTCTTATATTTCTATTAACTTAGCACGGAGGGGCATGCTCATGTTGTGGGACTCATGTGAAGAAAGGTCAGAGGATGACAGAAAGCATCCAAGAGTTGATTCTTTCCGTCTAGGTTTTGGATTCTAGGGATCAAATTGAAATTATCAGGTTTGGCAGCAAACACCTTTAACTACCAGGCCAGTGTTTCTCAACCTGTGGGTCTTGACCCCCTGGGATTTGCCTAAGATGAGCAGAAAACACAGAGATTCATGTTACGATTCATAACAGTAGCAAAATGACAGTTATGAAGTAGCAACAAAAATAATGTTAAGGTTGGGGGGGTCACCACAACATGAGGGAAAGTTTTCAAGGGTCGCAGCATTAGGAAGGCTGAGAACCACTGCTCTAGGCCGCCTCACCAGCCAGCCATGGCTCAATCTAAAAGAATGTCTGGTGATTTGGATCTCACTGCTCCATTTGAGATTCGTGAACTTTATATTTTATGACGATCTAATTTGACCTCGTGGTTTTGACTTTGCCTTTCTCTGGGGGACTTGAGGAAATCCCTCTTTGCTGTTGTTCCTGTGTGCCTATCATGAGAAGGGGCTCACTTTCTGGGGATGGCCTGTGAAGCTCAGTTTGGGCTCAGGCACATATAAGAGAGAATCAGATTGTGTCTCGTGAGTTCACTGTCCTCAGAACGAGGCATACACACTGATCTGCCTGTAATTTCTTCTTGGGCTGACTTCCTCACAAAATGGTGTACGAAATTCTCCACTTCCAGTACTTCTTTGAAGATGACTTCTAAGAGCCTGGCTCATGGCAACCATCGAGCTCCCACCTGAAGTCTGGCTCCCTGGGCAGCTGTAACTGTTTTTAAGCAGCTTTATGGATTCCTCACTCCCTGTCCCTGCAGCCCCAAAGCTTGTAAGTTTTCCTGAGCACAGCCCACAGGCAGGCATTTGCTATCATTGTAAATCTGCTGCACCATTTGGTCTTCTCTGTCTAACACATTCTCCAACACTGAGCATGTATACCCTGCACAGTGATGGGGCCAATCTAAGAGGAGCTCTGGAGCTAATTGCCCACTGGGCCTCAGAAACTGGTCAGTCAGCTCTTTTTAAATGTCTTTGATGATGGCGGAACTAGACAACGCCCACAATCATAATGGGGCTCAAAGAGAAAGAACAAAGGCGTATTACATTGTCCTGTGAGTACTGGGTAAGAACTAAGTAGCTCATAAAATCAAAGGCCATCCCTGGGAAACCAGCCCTTTCTCATGAGAGCATACAAGAACAACATCCTGCAGGGAATCCCTAGATCCCAGAGAAAGGCAAATCAAAACCACAATGAAATAAATACCTCCCCACAGGCAGGGAGAGGGATGGGAGGGTATGGTGCATGAGAGGAAGAGGTGGGGAAGGATAATTAACACTAACCAGTAGGTTTCTGGAAAAGCCATACAGAAACCTACTATTATATAAGCTTCCTATATACATATAAGAGAGAGGGAGACCCAGAGGAGGCATTAGTTGGAGATATCCAACACAGGAGATGATATTCTTCCAAAACAAAACAAAACAAAACAAAACAAAACAAAATCAAAAGCTTAGTGCCTGGTGTGGAGTAGCACTCTTTATCTGTGAGCCAGGTTTGATCGCCAGAACATGATGGTAAAATCAAATTGCCCGATCTGAAGCGAACCAGGAAGCTCCCTCCCTGCTAGCTAGCTTTTAGAGCACTAGCCTCTGGCGGCTAGAAGGGCTATGCAGATTGCTGGAGAAGTTAAGAGAAGGATGGAAGGGTTGGGGGACTTGTAGGAGAGGGGGATGAAGTCATGAACAGCTTTACCTGGCTGTGAACTCTGGGAAAGTGTACCCATGAGTGCGGTTGTGGCATGTGTGCCAGTCGGGTAGCCATCTGCTTTCTGGTTGTTCTTACGGTCCACTCCCCAGGAGGAAATGTGTTTCTGTTTCTGCAAACTTGATCAAGAAAGCCATGACTTCGGAGCTCCCTGGCCGGCCCCAGGGGCAAGCTTACTCCTACTGTTCTGCTACAAAGACATAGCAGCAAAGTGTACTCCGAATTATTATCTCTCTGCCCGTGGAGCAGTAAAGATTGCAGCTTTTGGTAAAAGCTTCCTCATTAGAGCAAGTTTCTTTGTGCTGTGAACAGCGCTTAACAGAAGTAACTGGTGAATGCCCAGAGAAGGATCTCAGGAGTTCTCAGCCATAAGTGGGACATGTACATCACAGTGTTCCCTCACCTCACTGCCCAGGCTCAAGGAACATCGTGGAAGAGAAGGCAGTTACATTATCAGAGATGGAGGTTTGGGAGGACCAGGATGTTTTCTGAACATGGCGGCACTACTACACTTGGGAATTTACAATAGCTGATCATGTGCTCAAGGCCTACACAAGGTCAAGGCAGTCAGCATTCCAGCATGGCAGGGCAGGGTCTCAACTCCCACCCCTAACAAGGAGCTACCAACAGATGGAGGCTGCTGGGGAAGACAGAGTTACATTAAGAGGACAGCCCCAAGTAGGTCAAATAGGCTCCAGTGGATGGTCCCACACCCATGGGTATGTAGAAAGCTCTAATTGAACTCAAAGGGTTAGAAGAAAAAAATATAGGAGATGAAATTGAAAGAGGCCTGTTGGAGTGGATCTGAGAGGATTTGGGGTGAATGTGATCAAATATATTGTATGCATATGTATATGTATATACACACATGTATATACATGTATATGTGTATGTATATATACACATGTATACATACACACACAAATATATGTACATATATATATATATATATATATATATAGAGAGAGAGAGAGAGAGAGAGTCAGGCATGGTGGCACATATCTTTAATTCCAACATTCTGCTCTGAGGTATATAACAAAACATATGCACTCACATGCATACATGTAGGCACACATACGTGTGTGCACACACAATAAAGAAAAAAAAGTAAGGAACAAAGGAAGGAAGAAAGGAAGGAGAGAGAGAGAGAGAGAGAGAGAGAGAGAGAGAGAGAGAGAATTCCTTTAATCCCCAGCACTTGGAAGGCAGAGGCAGGTGAATCTCTGAGAGTTCAAGGCCAGCCTAGTCTACATAACAAGCCCCAAGATAGCCAGGGCTACATAGAGAGACCCTGCCTCTAAAACCAAAATGGAAAAAAAAAAAGTAAGTAAACCAAAAATAAGAGCCAGTCAGTCAACATTGTAGCATGGAGTGGAAAGGGGATCACAAGGCTCCACTCTTAACTGGAGAGCTAGACTGGTTGATAGCTTCTGGGGGAGGGGTCAGTGTTCCTGAAGGGTGGGGCTCCTGGAGGTGAGCAGAGCACCAGGGGATGTCCCACATTCAGAGGTATATGGGCAGAGCAAAGAGGAGTTAATTGTTATTAAAAAAAAAAAAAAGACATAAAGGTGAGGGATAGGGAGGTGGGGGTGGATCTCAGAGGAGTTAGAGGAAGGAAGAGATACCATTTTATACTCTTTAGGAGCTATATTGAAAACTATAGCTGGTTAGATGGCTTATTGAGTAAAAGAGCCTACTGGCAAGGCTGAGCAGCTGAGTTCAACTCCTGGCACCCATGTGCTAGAACTGACTCCCCCAGATTGCCCTCTGACATTCACACATGCACTGTGACAAGCATGTACCCACACATGTACACACTAAGCAAACAAACAAACAAACAAATAAATAAATGTAGTTTTTTAAAATGAGAAGTAGTTAGAGTTAGCTGAGATATTGACAAATTAGAATCTCTAGGCAGTGCTCTTGGGCATGTACAATAGTGCTGGCACTGGAAGAAGAGTTCAGGAGAGTGAACGACTCAAAAATTAAATGCATGGATCCAGTAATTGTCCAACCCCTGGGTACATACTCCCCCAAATGGAAAGGACATTTGTACATTAATCTCAAAAGCCTTGTTATGCACAGTAGCCAAAAGAGAGAAACAACCAAATGGTTGGATGGATGGAACAGAGCCTATGCTGACAATGGAATAGTGTCCAACACTATATAGAATTGGAATTCTGGTCCATGTTTCACCATGGATGAACTCTGGAGACATTATACTGACTAAGAAATGCTGTCTGATCCCTTGGCTGGAGGTACCTCCATGGTCAGATTGATAGAGACAGGAAGTAGGGTGGTGGTTACAAGGCATGTCGGGAAGAACAAAGCTGCACAGTTTAATGTGTACAGAGTCGCAGTGTGAAATGATAAAATGTTCTAGGCGTTGATAGATGGTGGCCGTGAAATCGTTCTAATGTACCATTAAAAATAGCTAATGCGGTCAAATTGGTAATATGGATATTTTGCCACAATTCAAAAGAATACAGGGTCAGTGGGATAGCTCAGGGCTAGTGGGATAGCTCAGAGAACAAGGGTACCTGCTGCCAAGCCTGATCACCTGAGTTTGATGCTAGGAACCCATACAGTGATGGGAGAGAACCAACTGCCACAAGTCCTGTACATATGCTTTGGGGTGTATAATGAGAGAGAGAGAGAGAGAGAGAGAGAGAGAGAATGGGGGAGGGGGAGGGAAAAGAGGACGAGGAAGGGGAGAGGGAAGAAAAAGGAAGGAGGAAGAAAAGAAGAAAGGGGGCAGAGGCAGGTGGATCTCTGAGTTCATGTCCAGCCTGGTCTACAGAATGAGTTCCCAGACAGTCAGGGCTACACAATGAAACCCTGTCTCAAAATAAACAAACAAAACAACAAACATGCAAAAACAAAAGAAACTATAGAGAAGGCTTCAAAGGGATTTACTCCCTTCATACCAAGGCAGCCCGGAGGCTGAAACGGCTCTTACCTATTCCTTAAAGAAGTGATAGTTCTTTTAACTCATGAGACAGACAGACAAACAAACAAACAAACAAACAAAACACATGTATGCTGACTCACATCTTATAAAATCAAGTGGAACTATCTAGAATTTCAAAACATTAAAGTAAATTGCACAATATCATGACAGAACAAGTTTAAACATCAACTGTTTACCCCGGACACTGTGTTGGATGGTGTGAGCCTGGTCTCTGGGCCAGAGTCCCTTCCAGAGGAGGAGGAAGAGACAACACCAACCCAGGAGACCAGGGCTGTACAAAGCTGGCCCTGGTGTTCCTGGGCAAAGCTCCAGACTCGTATGCAGTACAGGAAGAGAACAGACACAGGCCTGGTACCCAGAGTAGGACCATAATGTGGGACACTATGTGAATCTGGGGTGCCCCTGGACTTCTCTCTTAGGAAGGGAGACCAGGACTAAACTTCAGGGGAAATGCCTCCAACTTGGCTCTGTGTCTCTCGGCAAAGAGAAGAAAATTATAGTTGAAAGCTGACTTTTGTCGAATTCCTGCCAAAAGCCCCTCCTTTGCTATCTTTAACCTTCAAACTAATTAGTTTTAAAGCACTATGGAGTGGTCATGTTTCCAGGAGCCTAGAAGAAGCCAACACATTAGCTTCAATTCTCAGTATCACAGAAGAAGGGGGGATGCACACACACTTTCTAGAAAACCCAAAAGGAATTACCCATTGCTCCAAGAAGAATTACTACTGGCAACTATGAATCTGAGTCACAAGTCACAAAGAACAAGCTACCACCCACAAGTACCAGGAGGAACAAGGCCTAGAAACATCAAGCCCGACTATGCTTAAATATTGGTGACTCACAGAAAAAAATCGGGTAAGGTTTAATTCTTTAAGGATATAAAAGAGAGATTTAATATCTGGATAAAGGAATAAAAGTAATAGACAAAGGCAAGAAATATCTCAAGTCCTAAAAATATCATAAAACGTGAAGTTGTTCCAAACTGCAGCTTAAACCCCAATTTAAAACGGAAACTAGTGAGCTGAAAAATTGATTTGAAGAAATGACTCCAAATGCAGAGCTGGGAGACAATGAGATGAAAACTGAGAGGTTAATAAGTGTCCCGGAGACTGGGGTGAGGGGTCCCCTCTACGTCGAATTGCAGATTATTAATAGAGAAAAGAGAATAAAGAATGGGAGAGTTAAAGAGATATGCTTCAAAATTGTTGCAAGATACTCCTCCAATCAGACACCCAAAGGCAGCATGGCGTACATGCCTAAGATCCAGCTTTTTTCTCACCTGCAGTGTGAACACAATGTGCCAGGCATTGCAATCATAGTTTGTAGAAGGCAACTTGATTGGTGAGAGAGGCAAATGCAATGCGTGTAAGAGTTTTACACCTTTGTAAAACTCCAGGTGACATCCTTCCTCTGGGGGCCATTCTGATGCAAAGCCTTGGTCCCGCTGGCTGTTGATGTTCCTCAGGCACACTCACTTCATCTGAGTGACTTGTGAGTCGATTCATGATTAGGATTTGGGTCACCTTCAGGTTGAAATTTCTGTCTTGCTTTTTTTTTTCTCCATCCCTTTTCCCCATGAGTATCTGTGGCAGGGAGCTATTAGCTTTTGGATATACATCAGCAAATGGTCAGGCCTGGGCATTTTCCATGGAGAATCTGCCATGGTGCTTTTGGAAGCTGCCCAAAGCCAGGCTTCTCGTATATAGACATAGATTGTACTTATATGTATATGGGATAGATAAGAGTCCAGACATCTGGTTTTTGTTGTGGCTGTGGTTACATAGTACGTAATTACTTGGCAGTCCAGGTTCTTCTAGTTTTTAATAGTCACGTGAGAGTGTCTGTCTCTAATGCACAATTCAGATGGGAATCAAAGATCTTTCCAGCAAAGCATGATGGTAATGTGTCTGTGTTGGAAGCAACTGGGAGACGGAGGCAAGGACCCCGAGGAGCAGGCCAGCCTTGGCTACATGAGAACTTGACCTTTGTTAAAGTGATATTTTCTAAATCATGTTCTTTGGTTTGATTGAGGCAAGGGATGATACTGGATAATTTCAGCTGTCTCTGAAGGCTCGTGTTTGAACGTGGATGGCATAGTATGCTAAGATGCAGGGGAGAGGGAAAGGTTTTTCAGATTCTAGGATCTGGAATATACGATACAATACGATGTGAACACCCTGCAAAGAGAAAATTCCTATCTTCCTGAAGATGCTCAGGAGTCAGAATTCTAGCCTTCAAACTGGGAGTTCTGCAGCTCATCTTTTCGGCAGGAATCGTGTCAGTTGGAGGGTGCTTTATCATGTTCATTTCTTCCTGAGCCCTGGGAGGACAAGCAGCCTGGTGATGAAGCTGGGTTGCCTTAGGGACTCACAGTTAACAGCAGCACACAGCAGAGCTCGCCTAGTTCATGAAAGTTGCTACACTGTCACACAGCAATTATTAATATAATTTTTTGTGACATCAGAGAAATAATTTGGTCATAACCTTCTCCTTACTAATATTTTTTATTCTTATATTTACTAATATTATTATTATATTATATTATATTATATTATTATTATATTATTATTTACTAATATTTTTTATTCTTATATTTACTTTATGTAGAAGAATGTCTTGCTTGACTGTATGTCTGTGCACTACCTGCATGTCTGGTGCCTGCAGAGGTTAGAAGAGGGCATCAAATCCCCTGGGACTGAAGTTAATACTGATTGTGTGCTATCATGTAGGTCCTGGGTCTCGAACCCAAGACTTCTGCCAAAACAACAAAGGCTTTGACCGGCTGAGCCACCTCTCCAGGCCACACTAAATGGTTTTGAAATGTTCAAGATGACTATTTAATGTGTAACACTGCATTGTGATCATGGTTGGGTCCCCTCCATGGTTATGGACTGGGCGGTTATGATGTCACACGTCACTCATATGTGTTATGATGAAGAATGATAACTGAGAGGTATTGAGGAGATGCATCCTCTGCAGGAGTTCTCAATGCTCTTCTTCCATGTTCATACAGCTTTGTTAAATATATATGTCATGATCAAGAGATTTCCTTAGAAGGAATTAAAGAATTTCCAAGCAAAATGAAAACAAGCAGGTGTTAGTGGCATTTAGAGCCTGAATTAGTTTCTTTTCTCACTGCTGGGACAGAGTCCCTGGGAAGAGGATCTAAAGGGAGTAAGGTTTCTCCCTTGGCTCTAGGTGAGGAAGGTGTGGTGACAGTCATAGAAGAAGCAGCTGGTCACACTGTGTCAACAGCCAAGAAACAGAGAAAGGTGACTGCAGGTTCTCTTTGGGATTGCTTTCTTTCTTTGCATATAATCTGGGCCATAGCCCAGGGAACGGAACGGTGGGACCCCATTCGGATTGGATTTTCCCTCCTCAGTCCAATGTCTCTGAAAACTTTCTCACAGATGTGTCCAGAGGTTGTCTTCCAGGTTCTAAACCCTGTTGAGTTCACCATCTTGGTGACTCAGGAGAGATGACAGAAAAGAGGGTTGGGGAACAAGCTACATACAGTGGGACACTGAGGCTCTGTGATAGGCCCTGCCCTTTCGTACATTAAAAGCCAGAAGGAAACACAGACTGATTGTTGTTATGGTAGGCAAATGCGTCCCAGGCAGCACCGCCAGAAGAATAAATGATTCACAGCTAGATAGAAGAACCAAACACACCTGGCCTCCATCATTATAAAACCTCTATGCTCAATCGTAGCAGTCCCATCATAGCTGCTACACTTTCATATATGTCCTCTACCTACACTTACTGCAGTGAATTGATGTTGTCTGTTTACACATCCACCTATTCTCCTACAATATAAGCTCAGGCACTCCTGTGGTGCTGTATTCTGAAGGGTTAACTCCTGTGTGTAACATGTGCTGGAACAAGGCTGGCTAAATAAGGGAGTGAGTAAAGTATGTTTTTATAACGGAAGTCTAAAACGGGATGAATTATCCCTTAGGATGCTCTCAGCATCCTATCAGAAAGCTGACCTCTAGGAAGCTCCCACGTTGATCAACTGAGAATACCCTCATGACATAAGATCTCATTCTACCTGACGTGTGCTGAAGGCGGCCTTTTCAAGGCTTCATGGGGAGCTTCCCTGGAGAAAGACAGCTGCATGGTTCCTAGCATAGAGAAAGCTTGTCAAGAGTTTCTTTCAACCTGGCTGGGCCCAGCCAGGAGGCACACGCCCAACCCTTGACCACTTTCAGAAACTTGGGCCTGCTTTCCTAAAGCAACTGCAAACCAGAAAGTAGAAATGTACACAACATTAAGCTCACCTACTGTGCAACAATGACCGAATCTCCATCCTCATCCCTCTTACACAATGGAAGGATGAAGTTGATGAATTGGCCATGAGCTCCTATAGACATTTAGATAGGTCATTAATTTTAAATTTTAAAGTAACTGTTGTTGTACTTTTATTCTGTCTCTGGTATGATTAGAGTGTCTTTATAAGTATGAACAATATCCATATCAAATACTTTCATAGCTAGTATGCATACCTATCTCATATCCTCTCTTGTCTCAGCTAGGTGGAGATAGAGGTCATGGCCAGAGTTTGTTCCTATTGGTATTATGTCTGGAGCACAGAAACCAGGTATCATGTTGTCAGTAGATACAGAAGAGCTAGAGGACAAATATTCCCCCTGACATTTCCTCTAGATCAGCAGATCTCAACCAGTGGGTCACAACCCCTTTGAAAGTCAAATAACCCTTGTACTGGATCTGCATATCAAATATTCTGCATATCAGATATTTACATTATGGTTCATAACAGTAGTAAAATTCAAGTTATGAACTAGCAACAACATAATTTTATGGTTGGGGGTCACCACAACATGAAAAACTTTATTAAAGGATTACAGTATTAGGAAGGTTGAGAACCACTGCTCTGGATGGTCATTGTTGAGCCAAAAATAGATAAGGGCTCTGCCAAGCAAGCTCAGGAGAAAAGCTAGGTCCTTGGAGAAAGGTATTCACAGTGACACACACAAGAGAGAGAATAAGGGGAATGGATGGGCAGGTCCCTGGAGTCCCGAGGAGTCTGTAGCTGTCATGTCTGAGACAAGGAATCCCAGAGTAAGGTGGAGTTTGGCTATCTCCCTGGCAGCACACCAACCTACCTGTCTGTAAAACACAGCCCAGCAAGCTCTTCCTGCACCCAGAGATGTGAACAATGTCTCCTCCCTTACAGAGTGGGCACAGAAAGTCTTTCCCTTACACACATTTTTAAGTGTCTGAGAGATATTATAGATTAATTAATACTTAGCACTTTGTCATTTGTATTAGCATACACATTCTCATTCCTCTCGACCACATTCTGCATGCAGGGACTAAGACCACCCATTTTACACATGGGGAGAGCAGGTTCCTGGGCTAACCCGGTTCTACAGATTTCACAAGCATGTGCTTCTGTGTTACTATGTTCTGAAGAAGATAACCGACTGTCCACATTTGAGATAGGGCAGCAGAGGTGGCTGAGTCAGGAGCTCTTGCCTTGGCAATCATGAGGGTCTCAATGCAATCCCTGAAATTCACTTAAAAAAAAAAAAAAAGTAAAGTCAGGCATAGTGGTGAATGCCTAAGATCCCATCCTGAGGGTTGGGGGTAGGGAATGGGGGCAGAAGGATCCCTGGGGACTTCTGATTCTAGTAGAATCAACAAGTTCTGGGTTCAGTGAGAGACCCTGTCTCAAAATTACAAAGGAAAGAAGCTGACCACAAGGGTCACCTTGACTGGAAGCAGCTGCTCAAAGACACACACACATCCTGGGCCACAGTATCTGCACCATGTGGCACCGTAGACACTACCAGACCTAGTCAATCTGAATGTGGACTTTTGTTTGTTTTGGTTTTGTTGGTTTGGTTTTGTCTGTTGGATACAGAGTTCCACTCAGTAACCCAGGATGCTTTGGAACTTACCATGTAGCCCAGGTTGGCCTTAGAAGTTGCAATGTTCCAGCCTCTGCCTCCCAGAAGGCAGCTGAAAGTTAACAAACTCTTGAACTGACATGAAGTCACACTCAACTGTGGGAAATACTGGAACACTGGCATCTACTGGAGACAGGCAAGAGGACTGTCCAAGAGGTAGAGCATACCTCACGAACTATGGATTGTTGACCTTGAGAATTAGGTGGGGGCAGAAGTCTATGATGGTCACTCTCAGAGAAGAAGGCCTCCTGTATTAGTGTTCTCCATGTCAAGAGCCCCGGGCCTCCATTAGAGGCTGACAAAATGCTCCCTGCAGATGGTCCCTGCCACTCTGGTGCAGTAGCTCTTCAGGCTCTTCTTAGTTCTCATCCTTTCTCATGCAAAGTCCTTCACGCCAGAGAAAAAGATGTAAGGATCAAATTCTGGGAAGCAGCTAAAAGGATTTCAATTTTATTTATTTTTCAGAGATGGATGTTACTCTATTGTGAAGGCTGGTTACCAAACTGGGCTCAAAGAATCCTGCCTCTGCCTGCTGATGGGTACAACCCAAGCACACTGTGACTTTTCTAAAGAAAAAAAAATTAATTTCTCTAACCCTAGAAAATGATTTTTTATTAATTTATTGTCTCATATTTTATACTCTGCACTTTCCTCTCCCTCCCTCCCTCCCCCCCCCCCCCCCTCCCTCCCTCCCTCCCTCCCTCTATTCTCTACCTCCTTCACCCCCTCCACTCCTCTTCTGTTTCCTATCAAGAATGCCATCAACCAAACAAGGCATATCAAGTCGCCGTAGATTAGGCTCCCACCCTCAGATTAAGGCTGAATGAGGCAGCCCAGTAGGCAGGCCAAGTGTCAGAAACAGCTCGCCCCGCTCTGTTAGGGTCCCACAGAAGAACCAAGGCACACAACTATAACATGTATACAGAGGGCCTAGACCCATGCAGGCTCCAGGATTGTCCGTTCAGTCTGTGAGCCCCTGTGACCCTGGCTTGCTGATTTTGCAGGTTTTCTTGTAGTGTCCATGATCCCTGTGACTCTACAATCCTATCCTTCCTCTTCCTCATCCACAGGTTTCCCTGAACTGCGTCTAATGTTTGGCTGAGGGTCTCTGCATCTGTTTCCATTACTTATCGAAGCAAGCCTCTCTGAGGACAAGCGGGTTGGGCAGCAATCTATGAGTAGTGCAGAATATCATTAGCAATTATTTCATTGTTTTTTTTTTCCGGTTGTGTTTGGTTCTATCCTAGGTCTCCAGGCTGGCCAGCCTCTGGTTTCTGGCCCTCTAGGCTGTCAGTGGTAGGCTTCCTCCCTTAGCACAGGTCTCAAGCTGGACCAGTTATTGGCCACTCCCACATGTTTTGCATCATCTTGTAGACAGGACAAATTGTAGGTTGATGGTTTTATGTCTGGGTTGGTATTCCACTCCCTCCACTGGTTTTGCCTGGCTACAGGAGATGGTTCAGGCTGGTTCAGGCTCTTATCCCTTCTTGGTAGGAGCCGTAGGTGCAGTCACCATCATAGATTCCTGGGAGTTCCCATTGCAAGGTTTCTTGCTCCCAAATTGCCCCCTCCAATTCCAGTTGTTTCTCCCAGCACTCTCTCCCTCTGTCCTCTCCCCTAAGGAGAATTTTTTTTTTGTATCCCAGGCAACTTACAGTATACAAAGTAGACAGAGAAAGAATACTAAACATGATGACAAGTCTTGCAAGAAAATTGGTTTTTAATCTGTGTTTTATAAGGCTGGCATCATGATCGAAGGCTATTGAGGACTCACAAAAGCCAGTGGACTAGAAGCTGAGGAGTGCGGAGTCTCCTCAGCTACCTTCCATCTCACACCAAGAATTGTCTCTCTCCCCTCCCTCCCTTCCTCTTCCTCCCTTCCCCTTCCTCTCTCCCCTCCCTTCCTCTCTCCCCTCCCTTCCTCCCTTCCCCTCCTCTTCATCTCTTCCCCTTCCTCTCTCCCCTCTCTTCCTCTCTCCCCTCCCTTCCTCTCTCCCCTCCCTTCCTCTCTCCCCTCCCTTCCTCCCTTCCCTTCCTCTCTCCCCTCCCTTCCTCTCTCCTCTCCCTTCCTCTCTCCCCTCCCTTCCTCTCTCCCCTCCC
>JADRCD010192017.1:1795-21999 GCA_019843815.1 Montemys delectorum
AGTGGGTGTCCTGGGGTAGTGGGTGTCCTGGGGTAGTGGGTGTCCTGGGGTAGTGGGTGTCCTGGGGTAGTGGGTGTCCTGGGGTAGTGGGTGTCCTGGGGTAGTGGGTAGCCAGTGAGGTGGCAGGACAAGATTACTACTGTTGATTCCCTGGGCAAGTATTCACAGGGCTTCAGAGTTACTGTGGAGTCGGAAAAATTCTAGAAGCACATGGTGTGAGCAAGGTCAGCCTAAGGGATTGTGGTTATACAAGAGTGGGACCCTGAGCCTGTTTTATACTGTGGGACTCTGAGCCTGTCTTATACTGCGGGACCCTGAGCCTGTCTTATACTCAGAGAAGGATCCCGGGGGGGGGGGGTGACCCTTGAGTTAGGGGTTTCAATGACACTCTGTAGCAAGCTAGCCAAGGTAAGAGTGGAGCATAAAAACCTGGGGTTCTGTAGAGGAGGAAGTTTAATCATAGATAGATAGATAGATAGATAGATAGATAGATAGATAGATAAATGTGTGTTTTTATCTGCAGGTCACACTGTCCAGAATCCCTAGTCAATACCCAGAATGGCACATGGGCCCAACCTTATGGACATGTTCCTGATAGTGTGTAGTTTATTATAGCCATAGAATCGGCTATAGAAGGAGCTAAGAGGTGATGGGAAACCTAAGCAAAGATCACCACCATGTCATAAAACTCACCTACAACTCAGAGCTCCCAATGGTGTATTCCCATGGGCCTGGCATTTGGAAGGCTGAGGTCCAAAGAACCCTTGATCCCAAGAGTTTAGGCTAGCCTGGGCAACAGAGTGGGATCCTGTTTCAGAGAGGTATAAATAAGAGGTATAAATAGACAAGTGAAAGAAAGGATAATATACAAGAGGAGGAAGGACAGAAGGAAAGAAGGAAGGACAGAACGAAGGAAGGAAGAAAGAAAAGGAGAGCTGTCGACAGTTCGCTATGGCACACGACTGACCTACATCGGTTCTAGTTTCAACCTCACTGCGGACTTAGGAGTAGAAGATGGGCTTTTGGTTCCACTTGGTTGCTGAGGGGACAAGCTCAGAGATATCAGCCTACCTGCCTGAGGCCACACAGGTACTGGAAGATGGCCTATCTATGCAAACACTGCAGAAGATGCCCTATAGTCCCAGAGAGCCCGGGCTTTCTCCTTTCCAGCCATAGCTCAGCTCTGACTCCATCCACCACTTGTACTGTGCTCGGATGGACCACACCTCCCTCCATCCACTGGTCCCAAGACAGCCATGGACACTGCCCTTCCTAGCACACAGCAATGTGTGCCATCCAGCCACACAATGATGGCTCACTTTGTACTCGGCTTTAAATGGACTCATTTAAAAAAAAAAAAACTGTAAATAGATGTATAGGACAAGGCAGCTTTACAGTACTATAAACGAAACGCCAGTTTTTCTTTGCAGAAATAGAATGCAAACTAAAAATAAATATATAAATATTAAAGTTTTCTTTTAATTCCCAAGTTCATCTCGGCACAATCCCGTGTCGCCTCCCCCAGTCTCCATCCCCCCCCCAACTCCACACCCCACACTGGTTTCTTATTCCTTCCAAAGGCAGAGTGAGAGCAGGAATTACAGTGATACACAATATCAAAGAAGTTGGGGTATGAATGCTGGAAACAGGACAAAGGGACACCAGGAGTCTGATGTGTGGATGGACCAGGGAGGACCCAACATGGCATCTGTGGTGCCACCCACCCCGCTAGGTGCCTCATCAACTCTCATCCTAGGGAACACAAGACACACACAAAGTGGGGGTCACCTCTCAAGTGGGCACTGAGAAAACACCACCTTAGGGAGAAGAGATGGCGTTGTGGGGAAGGTACTTGCTGTACAAGGGCCAGAGCTAGATTCTCAGCTGAGTGTAAGAAGCCAGGCGCAGAGAGACGGACTCCGGAGGTGAACCGCAGTTGCCATCTCTGTGGTCCTTCTCTTCCCAGACCCTGAGGAGCCTGTGCCTGGGCATCTCTCCCAGAAGAGTCTTGGTTCCTATTTGCATATTGAAGGCTCTGAGAAGCCGGGCAGTCCCCCAGCAGTGTCGAAGGTGGGTATTGTTGGCAGCTTATGCTGTGTCAAGCCTCTGTGTCAGCAGCCCTAAGCTGACAACCTCGAGAAGGACGCTGCCTTTAAATACATTTCACAGGCTCAAAAAGTCAGAGCGGCAAACCGCTTCTCACGATTCCAAGACTGGAGGTGGTGCAGCAAGAACTCAAACACTCTGCCTCAAGAAATGGACCGGCTGCTGGTGCACGCCTTTAATCCCAGCACTTGGGAGGCAGAGGCAGGCGGATTTCTGAATTCGAGGCTAGCCTGGTCTACAGAGTGAGTTCCAGGACAGCCAAGGCGACACAGAGAAACCCTGTCTTGAAAAAACCAAAAGGAGAGAGAGAGAGAGAGAGAGAACTGGATGGGGCTGAAGCCGGGAGCCACTAAGCCTTTGCTGTCAGCAGGGTGGTGGCTGAGGACAAGGGCCTGCTATTCTATGCAAATCCCAATCCAAACCTGAGCACCAGCCTCAGCTCTGCCACCCCACTAGCTGTGTGACCTGGGACAGTTCCCATGCACAGAGCACTTAGCATCCAGTCATTCTGCCACGGTGTCACAGAAAGAGGCACAGGGAAGTGAGCAGCTGGGCCAGAGTCACGTGAGAAGTGCCAGGTTTGGGATTTGAACTCATGAGCTGCTTGAACACCAGAACCCTAGATCACTCTGAACTTCCTATTCTGGTCCCTGGTTGTCCTCCATCCCAGGCCCCCTTCCGGCTTGCTCAGCATAGCCAAGAGCCAGTAGTCTGTTGATGACAAAGGTACAGTTTTCTGGTTTTCTCGTTAGGGGATGGCCTCTATGATCTGCCCCACCAGGTGAAGAAATTGCCTCCCAACCTTGTGCTTGGAATGTTGCTCAGGCTTGCGGCGAACTGCTGATGCCTGCACAGCTGTTTACATGGATTCCCAGAATTCTCTTTGGGCTCACCACCTGCCTTCCTTCAGGCGGACTGTGTTACTTCTTAGCATTGTGTGAGATACACACTTGCCAAGGAGAACAGGGAACTGGCAATCCTGGTGATGGTGACCGGGTCAGGGGTCAGAATCCGTTCTGGCCTGACTGACGGCTTCTCTACATCCATGGACATGTTTGGCTAACGTAGCCTGCGTGTAGGACCCAGGTTGCCATCCTGGCTGATGTAAATTACCTCTGACCCATATATTTTCCTGGAAATCAATGCATTTTAACACGAGATAATATTTATGAAATTGAATTTTTTATTGAAGCTAATGCAATTCTATTCTATCTTATGCATTTTTATTAAACTAATGCATTTTAAATTAATCCATTGTATATTAACTACAACAGACACGGGTACTTACAGGCAAATGATATACGCCCGCCAAGATCAATACGGCGGCCAGAAGTTTCCACATGAGTGAGGGATGCTGAGAACTCAGGATGTGCGGCCATGCAGGATGGGGACTTTCTCTCTCCGAATCATTATCGAGGATAAACATGAAGAATCCGAACTCATTCCCTGACTCAGAATGGGAGGCAAAGCACTTTTACCAAGTAGACGACTGATTTTTTTTTTTGTGGTTTACTTTATTTTATTGGGTGGTATATATATATGAATATACATATGTGCACATGCTCATGTACTGGACAGTGTCTGGTATGGGTCTCTCTGTTGTTGGCTTTTGTGTACCCCAGGCTAGCTCACTTGTGAATTTTCATACCTCTTGTCTCCTGGGGACTAAAGGGGAGCATTGAGTGAGCTTTCTGTGGGTGCTAGGATTTGAAACTCAGATCCTTATATTTGGGTAGCAAGTGCTTTACCCGCTGAGCAACCTCCCCATTTTATTTTACGTTTTTTTTAATTTGTAAAAATGTTTTGATAGTACCGGGCGGTGGTGGCGCACGCCTTTAATCCTAGCACCTGGGAGGCAGAGGCAGGCAGATTTCTGAGTTCCAGGCCAGCCTGGTCTACAGAGTGAGTTCCAGGTCTACAGAGTGAGTTCCAGGACAGCCAGGGCTACACAGAGAAACCCTGTCTTGAAAAAAAAGAGTTTTGATAGGATTATTTGATTACAGCATCTCTGCAAACCCTGTCATATGCCCCCTCACCACCACCCTCTCTCAAATTCATGCCTCTTTGTTTTAAAACTAATTTTTTTCTTCTCCCTCCGGCCCTACTTGCTCTGTAAAACTAATTTTTATTGTGTGCATGTAAGTATATGTATACACACATATGTTTTTAGATATAATTTGTTCAGTGTGTGTAATACTACCTGGATGTATGTTTTAGGGGCTGACCACTTGGTACTGCAAAACCAATTGATGTGCTCTTCCCTGGGGAAGAGAACTCCTCCCAGCTTTCCTCAGGTGCCTATAGTTTACGACTACAGTATAGGATAGGATCGGATAGGATAGGGTAGTTTACAACTGTGGTATAGTCCTCGTGGGCTTCCCCCTGTCTAATTTGCCACATTCGTTGGTGTCGCTCTTGTTCAGCTCATGCTAAGGCAGCCGTTTTGGTGAGGCCTTATGGTTGCAGCTTGTGACGTCACTAAGAGACACGGCCTCACAGCAGACTCCCTGACTGTCTGCTTCTTACAGTCTTTCTGCTTTATCTTCTGGAACGTTTCCTGAGCTTTTTGTATGTTTTGTAGAGTATCCCATTGGGACTGGGCTCCACCTTGCTGTGTTTTGATTGGCTGTGTGTTCCTATAATGGTCTCTGTGTCTGTGGAAAAGAGAAGTCCCCTGGATGAGGGGTAAGGACGGCGCTTATCTGCGGGTGTAAGGACAGATGCGTGTAGAGTGTTGTTCAGGATTACGCTGGGTTAGCAAGTTAGCAGCTGCGGATCCTCTACTAACTGTGACTTCTCTAGCACTGAGCAGCTGGCTAGGTTTCCAGTACCAGGCACGGTTTCCCTCTTGTTGCGTAGGTCTTAAGTCCAACTAGAGCGCCGTTGGTTGCTGCCAAGGTGTGCGTGCCACTACTGCAGCCTTAGGGTGATCACGTCATCACTGTGGCCGTGGGCATCACAGCTGGGTGGGACTGCGATCTTCAGGGCTAGAGGCTGACTGACCTTGCACTCCGGATGGCAAGCCAGAGTGGCAGCAAGGCGTTACAGGTTTTTTTTGGAAGCTCTTAGCCAGCCTTGACCCACAAAAGAAGACTTCTTCTTCTTCTTTTTTTTTTTGAAAGATTTATTCATTTTATTTTGTGTATATGAGTACACTGTAGCTGTATGGATGGTTGTGAGCCTTCATGTGTTTGTTGGGAATTGAATTTTAGGACCTCTGCTCGCTGCGGTCAACTCCGCTCGCTCAGTCCCAAAGATGTATTTATTTATTTTATGTAAGTACACTGCAGCTGTCTTCAGACACACCAGAAGAGGGCGTCAGATCTCATTACGGATGGTTGTGAGCCACCATGTGGTTGCTGGGATCTGAACTCAGGACCTTCGGAAGAGCAGTCAGTGCTCTTACCCGCTGAGCCACTTGCCAGCCCTAAAGTAGACTTCTGATGTCAGGTTCTGGATTTTTTGTTTGTTTGTTTGTTTGTTTAATGGGGGAGTATTATTAGCTTAGATGAGAAAAGTTAAAACTGTATACTTATCCGTGGAATTGCATGAAGCATTGTGGGCTTGCTTGCTTTTTTTATTAGTTAATAGTATGGTTCCTTGGGGCCTTTTCAGCTGTTCATATCAATATTTTACCTCCCTTCCCTTTTCCCCTATCAGACCATGTGTTTCCTGCTGTTCCCCTTTCCCATCCTCTCCCCTCCTTCTGTATTCACTTCCCTCCCCCTCCATAAAGAGTTACTGTCTACGTGTAGACTCTCTGGGCCAACCAGTGTTGGGGCCCCAATGAGCACCAGAGTAGAAGCAGCATTAGGCTGTCCCACTACGGCTGACGAGACACAGAGAAACCCTGTTTTGAAAGCAAACAAACAAACAAACACACCACCAAAGTTTGCAAATGATTTATTTGGGAGGAAAAACATGAAAGAAAAGAAAGGATGGGTTGATTCAGTCTGACTGGGCTCCAGCCGGTATTGAGAGAAAGTCTCTTCTCAGACAAGGATGTGTCTCAGTGGGTAGATGCTCACTTGGCATGCATGAAGCCCTGGGTTCCATCCCCAGCACCCCATAAAGCAGGCACAGTGGAACCTGCCTGCCATCCCAGCCACAAGGGGAAGGCAGGAGGGTCTCAGGAGTTCAAGGCCATCCTCTGACACATAGAGAGATTAGGATGAGTGACACCCTGCCTGTCAAGACCTGACATAGCGGAGGTAGGGTTTTGGAGATCCTGATCTAGTTGCTCCCATCAAGCCTAGCTGTTACCTGAGGTGGAGAGCAGTGGACAGGGAGAGGCAGTTGACTGTCCTCCTGACAGTAGAGAATCCTACAGGGGTGGGGGGTTAGGGCCAGGAACAGACAAGCAGAAGACAGAGAACAAACGTAGACCCAAGAAGAATGGCCATGGTTTGGGCCTGGTCTACCATTGTAATCACTGGCTCTGGCATGGCCATGTGATCTAACCTGGGCTAAAGAGATTCTTCTCTACTATTTATTTAGACAGGGTCTCAGTCTATAGCCTTTGTTGTCCTAGAACTCACTATGTAGACCAGGCTAGCCTTGAACTCACAGAAATCCACCGGGTTCTGCCTCCCAAGTCTTGGGACAAAAGACATGTGCCACCACACCTGGCTCCCCAGGATTTCTGAGGGTGTTTAGCTGTGCTTCAGGGAGGTGGAAGTCTCAAATCTGGGAAACAACTTTGCCCCCAGAGAGGACAGGCCTGTCTGAGAATGAAGATACCAGGGAAGAAATCAGAGCCTGGAGAGTGAGAGAGGAGATTATAATTGAGCACCCTTGATCCTGCTGTGCTTCAAGCCCATGCACACTGCCAAGCTCTCCAGTTACACTCGTCAACCCCTTTCTGCTCAGGCCAGTTCCTGCCAGTTCCTGGGAGCTGGCACTGGAGGTTTGCATGTGCTGACTAGAGCTGCCTCTGTTCCCTACCTGTGAGGACGTCACCATCTTCTTAGGCTTGGGACATTTGTCGTCATGTGCCTTTAAGACAAGGCAGTAGAGACAACCTCTGTTCACTGGCTGAACCGTGGGAGTAAAAGTTCACTTCCCTAAATCCATCTTACCAGCCCAGGAGGTCCCAAGTGCTGTGTTGTCTCCTGGGACAGACAGTCCATTGCCTTGCTAGCATCCTTAAAAAAGAAAGATTTATTTTTATTTGGGGTGTATGTGTGTGTGTGTGTGTGTGTGTACAGACATTGAAGGTACCTGCAGAAGCTAGAAGAAGGTGTTGGATGCCCTAGAATTGGATTTACAGACAGTTGTAAGCTACCACATGGGTGCTTGGAATTGAACAGGTCCTCTGCAAGAGCAGCCAGTGCTCTAACCACTGGGCCATCTCTTCAACCCTCTTTTTTTTTAATTATTTTTATTTTTATTTTTTATTTTTTGCATCTTCTCTCATGTTGCTCAAGCTTCCAATGGTCTCTGTTCCAAGCCGCTTCCTTTAGGGGCAAGAGTAACCACACCACCAATTCCAACGTGGACATGAGACACAGTGCTGGCCAAGGAGGTTGGAGGAGAAACGGCCTAGACAGGGCTTCAGAAAGAAGTCTCCTGAGTGAGAACAAGCCTACTCTTGGGACTGGTTTTCAGTGTCAGCCATTTTCTGTCACTGTGATAAAATAACTGAGGAAGTCACCTTGCAGGAGGAAAGGTTTCTTTTGGCGTTTGGGCCCTGTTTTTTCAGCATCCTCAGTGGGGAAGAGCATCGTGGTCGAGGACTTGGTCGAGCAGAGCGGCTTACTTCTGGGCTGCCTCCAGTGCACGCAGCCCCTAGTAAAGCACAAAGAGCTGCTCTCACATCATCAGATTGAACCAGTTCAAGGTTGAAGTTGGAGCCCCCAGGATTCTCGAAGGCCTCTGAAATCAGCTTCTGGGGACCTGGCGTTCAACACACGAACTTAGGGGACATCCACGACTCAGATTGCATTCATCCTCTCCTGAGACCTACAGGATGCTTCTGAGAGCGCTGTCCCCAAGGGCCCCTTGTGATCACCTTGCTTTGCTACAAGTATGTCAGAGTCTAGAGATGGGACCCTGGCACCTGATGTTGCAGGATCAGTCCCCATCAGCTTGTGGCATCTGCTTACTTGAGAGATACTGAGATGAGGACATTTGTCCCCACAACTGAAACATTGTTGAGTGAAAATGTTGGGGACAGTGCTTAGTGACACAGGCCTGTGACCCCCAGCTCTCTGGAAGTAGAGGCGGGGAGATCGTCTTCAAGGTCATCCTAGGCTACATAATGAGCTACGGGCCAGCCTGGGCTAATGAGGGCCATCTCAAAAGAAAAGAGGGCTGGGGAGATAGATGGCTCACTGGATAAAGGTGCTTGCCCCTTGACCAATCTTTGGGACAAGGACTTGGGGTTATCTAATTGCCAGGCCTGAGCAGGGAAGTACCTATACCACTCCCAGGAGAGAGTTGGGGGTGATGTGCCCCAGAGAAAATATGAATCAGGCAGGCCCTGAGCCCACAGGTGGGGCCTGGCCTGCCCCACACAGGGCCTGCTGGGCCCGCTCTCCCACAGATCCTGTGAGGAACAACACACCCAGCCTCTCCATCCCGGGTTTGCATAAAAACCCACGTCCATGAAGTAGCAACTGCAATGTTTTGCAGTCACATAGCAAAGATATTTAAAAATATCACCCATATGTGTTTTAAATACAGGCAAATAGCTGGCGCGGCAGCCGGCTTCACACCCGCGTGCCATTCCGAGATCGTTTCTTCTCGCTCCAACTCTCAAAATCGCACATTGAAGGCCAGACAAGCCCAGAATGTCGAGCTGTGGCACAAGAATCCCTCCCATCCACAGCCCGCCTTTTCTCTGGGAGGGGGGTCAGATATGACCTGGGAAAGAAGCTAAATGTCTCTGGGCTAAGACCTCCGCTCTAAGCCAAGGTAGTCCGGCATTGCTATAATCCTAGTGCTCAGGAAACAGAGGCAGGGAGGTCAGGAGTTTAAGGCCATCTTCAGTTACAAAGTGAGCTTGGATCCAGTCTGGGCTACATGAGTCCCTGTCTCAGAAACAACCCAAGCCTTCAACCCATCCTTTATGAATCCCACTTAGCAGAACATTGTCCATGACGGCACAGAGTGTGCTGGGGTTAGAGCCCCTCTTTGGAACCAGTGAGACAGCTCAGCAGGTAAAGACGCTGCTGCCAAGTCTAGCAGCCTGAGTTTGAGCCACATAGTGGAAGGAGAGAACCGACTCCTGCCAGTCGTCCGCAGACTTTCATGCACGGACACATACACACACTATGTAGAATAAAAAAACATTAAATCCCATTTGTGTGTGACTTTATGACATGAGCCTCTCACCATTTTATCATTTCCCAAGTTTCTACTTTAATATTCAAAATAATATCTGCCCCAGCAGTGTTTATTATGACAGGGATGAACCTCACGCTGACCACTATGATGTCACAATGTGATCTTGGGACTTTGTCCCATGCCCAGTCTATTGCCGATGAAAGCGTGGTTACATCGCATGTGGCTGTGGTGGGTGTGGTCAATCAGGTTTTGCTGAGATCCATAGCTTTGTGACATTAGCCTGCTCCCCTACCCTCGTGGCCCTCCTTGCAGGGCATCACATCTAGATAAAATAAACCTGCTCCTCCTCTCCGATCCCCCCGCCCTCCTCTCCCCCCTACCCCCACCCCTGCTCCTAGCCCTGAGCATCGAGTCTAAATACAGGCTGAGATAAACCTTTCCTGTGAGGGCCTCTACCATTGTCTCCTCGTATCTCACTGGTTAGGAATGAAGGAGGATGGAAGGAAAGGAGAGAGACAGACACAAAATAATGAACTAACATCTTGCTGGTTAGAGGCACTAGCTCCAAAGCTGGCCCTCTTTCTAGTTTTGGAGAACAGGTATTGTATGGTTCCCAGCGCCTGGCTTAGTCACCTGCCTTGGAGTCATGGGAAAGCTTTTAGAACCGGAAGGAGGGTCAGCGTAGGTGTGAACATCAGATGGAGAGACCCTTTCCTTCTCCAGGAGTGTGGGTAGGGTGCCAGGTGGATGCTGAGTCATTTTGCTGAGCACTGGGGGACCCCATTTCTTGTGCGTTTGAACTGCAAGCTGAGATGTAGTCACTGGTGGTCCTGACTCTTCTCTTCTTCGGGCTGGGTCATTCCTCTGTGCTTTCCTGTTCCTGTCTTTGGGGCTCCTGGGGTGGCTACAGAATTCTAGGCACTTCCCCCTTTGAGAAGAACAAACCTGGGGAAGGGCAGAGGCTCAATCAGTAAGAGCACTTCCTGTGCAAGAGAGAGGATGTGAGATCGGATCCCAGTGCCCACAGAGAAAGCTGGGCATGGCTGTGTGCACATCTGTAGAGCTGGCTCTGCCGTGGTGAGAGGTGGGAGAATCTTTGTGGCTTTGGTCCAGGTTCAGCCTGAATGTAGTAAAGCTAAGAGGGAGAAAATGGGACATCAGCCATCTTCCTCTGGCCTCCAGATGTGTATGTGCATTTGCACACAGACAGACACACAGATGTACACACGTACACACCCATGCATGCATACATGCACACACATGTATACACATATGAATGCATGGGCACACACAGTCACACGCTCGTGCAGGCACCCACAAACACACACACGTGCACACACACATGCCATATACATGTACACACATGTATACACACATGAATGCATGGGCACACACAGTCACACACGCATGCAGGCACCCACAAACACACACACGTGCACACACATGCCATATACATGTATACACATGTATGCACATGCATACAAAGGTCACACAGACACATGCACATGCATGTACACATGTGTACACACATGCACAAACAGGCACACATATGCATACACATGCATGCATGCATGCACAAACAGACATATGTACACATATACACATGTATATACATGGACACACACAGAGACATGCACATACATTTATGCACACATGCATATATGGACACAGACACACATACACACATGTACACAATATATACATGCATACACATGCATGTACAAAAACAGACACATGCACACATGGGCATAGGAGTGTGCACGTGCACGTGCTCTCGCACGTGCGCGCGCGCACATACACACACACACACACACACACACACACACAGCTGGGGAGATATCAGAGTTGGTGTTCTGTTTGGTCATTCATCAGGCACATCAATGGTCCTTGCTGTTCCGGGGCAGGACAGAGACTGGCTTCAGCCAACGGTGAGTTGTATGTGTGATGCTTGTATGAAGCCTTTAGGAGACAGGACAGAGTGACCAGGTATCTGCTTGTCCCTAGCTGACCCCTAGGGACAGGGGTGTATCTTTCTGGATGGTCAGGGATGTATATTTCTAGATGCTGAAGAGGGAAGAGCCCCTAACTGTCAACTACAGACAAGGGCAGGAAAGGACACTTGTGTTGAGCCGCCTTGTGTGGGCTGTTCCCACAGTGTACCCAGCCTCTCTCAACAGAGTCCAAGGAGGCCCCAGCTGCATCTTCACCGCCCACCCACTCAGATGTCTCTGCCTTTCCCCTCTCACCTCTCTCTCTCTTCTATCTTTGCCTTCTCCCTCTCTCCTTTAACAGGGATTTCATCAAAGCTGTCATAGCTTGGGTTGTCAGCTTGACAGGAAGAGGGAGTCGCAGCTGAAGAATTGCCTCTACCTGATTGGCTTGTGGCCATATCTGTGGGCATTTTGCGGCTTGCTAATTGGTGGAGAAGGGTCCAGCCCAGTGTGGGTGGTGCCATCCCTACACAGGTGGGCCTGGGCTGTATGAGAAGGGTACTTGAGTGTTAGCCCGGGAGGGGTCCAATGAGCAACTTTCTGGTTTCTGTTCAGGCTCCTGCCCCGACTTCCCTCCATGACAAGCTGTAACCCATAAGCTGAAATAGACTCGTTTCTCCCCTTGAAGTGATTTTGGTATTCTAGATTATACTGTGCACACATTTTGGGGGACAGACAACCAAGATGCCTTTCTTTGCCTGCCGTGGTGTAAGAGGCTCCAGTTTGTTCAAACCCTTGTTGACACTTAATATCGTCTTAGCTCCAACCTTTGGCCAGTGTGGTGGCTGTTAAATCCTTTATTATTCCTTTCCGTATGTGGGGAGGGTCAGATGCATGTGTGCCGTGGTGGCTGTGGAGTTAAGAGGACAATCTGAGGAGCTGATTCTCTCCTTGCACGTGTGGGCTTTGGGAGTTGACCTCGGACTTTCTCTGGGGTACCTGAGACAGCTCAGGGAACTGGGACAAGGAGAGAGACAGCCAGCTCTGAACTAGCTTGCCTGGACTCACAATCCTCATCCAAAAACCCAGGTCAGTGACGTCTCTGCCTCAGTGTTCCCATCTGGGAAATGGGTTCAGTCCTTGTGGGGTTGTGAAGCTAGTGCACTAGTTTGTACTTAGAGCAGTATCTGGGATCATCATTAACTTGTATTGTTGCTTGGGCTCCTATGGGTCATTGACCTTCTAAGCAGCTGCTCACTTGTGTTGGGATCTGGACAGATTTCTCTCAGCATAGCATGCAGAAGTTCTCATTGTGCAAATGGGGAAACTGAGGTACCTAAGAAATGGTCAAGCCAGGACTTGAATTGGATTTTGGAGCAAGGCCCCTCTATTTTCAGCCCTTTGTATGGTCACGAGGAGGCCATCCTGAAAGGGTTTGGAGAAATACCTGGACAGGAAGTGGATGCGGCTTCCGTGTGATTCCGATTCTTTCTTCCAAGTGTCCTATTGGAAGTTTAGACCCATCGATGGGGGAAGATGCACAGAGATGTGAAGTCCCTTTTGTGGAACACAGCTGGGAAGGGGTGGGGCTGAGATCCACATCGTCCTTGAACTTGGGTCTGAGGCCAACTGCGGCTCAGCTCCACCACGAGCTGCAGCTGCTTTGCAGCCCGCGTCATGACGTCACATGCTTTCTCCGGATTTTTTTTGACTTAACCCAGACTTACCGCCGGGCAAGCGAGGTCGCGGAGGAGACGCCAGCTGTGCCTCCCGCCTGAGTTCTTTGGGTGCTGCTGCATGGGGAAGGGAATAGGAGAGAGGGGAGCCCTGAACAAGGCAGAGGGTCCTCCAGATATCCAGCCGCGGGACTGCCCAGCATCCTGTGGTCAAGGAGGCCCTGCGTTGGCGGACAGTCGGCAGTTACACCAAGTGTCCACCAGGTGGGGCTTGTGCCCAAGCCAGGTGCTGTAAGTTCTGGGCGAGCTGCCTAGCTCCACCAAGGAGTAGACCCTGGGGTTAGGGGTGAGGGTGGGGGTGGGGGACCACACACGCCCTGTGTGCTTGCAAGGCTTTGGAACTCGGGTGTGTCCCTGAGAAGCTGTTTTTTTGACTCGTGTGTTAACGCGAAGAGTCATGTGCATATGCATGAAAATGTGAACCTATCGTGTGTGTGTGTGTGTGTGTGTGTGTGTGTGTGTGTGTGTGTGTGCACACGCGCGCGCGCGCGCATAGCGCATAGGGGCCTAGACCTGGCACCTGTGGGCGCAGCTAGCCCAAGAGTGGACTGCATCCCTGAGTGTTCGTGTCTCTGTGCTCCTGTGTGTGCATGTATGTGCAGAGATGATTGGAGAGGGTGTGGGCATGTAGAGATCCAACTGGAATCTAGCTCTTGAGTTCACTTGCGTCTCCTTCTTAGGTAGTTTGGAGGCTGGGGAGTAGAAAGGCTGAACTTTTGGGGCACCTTCTGCATTAAAACATTGGACAGGTGCCCTGAGTCAGGCAGCGATGGGAAGGGGTTGACCTCTTCCACATTTTCTTCCACCTTTCGTCTTCGAAGGTCTCTGGAGTGAAGGAGAGCTTCTAGAACCTTCTTTCAGAGCTTGTTGAGTCCCGGTGAGGGGAGCCGCAGACAAAGGACACAGAAAGGACTGGACTCTTAGCTGGGAAAGGGACGCAGCGTCCCAGGAAGGAGTCAGAGGTGCACCAAGTGCACAGAAAGCAGGCGTCCCTGGGAGGCTGACAGGCTGTGACTCAGGAACTGGCTGCCTGGGTCACAGACATGTGTCCCTCCCACCTTTCATTCTATTGGCTGCCACAGCCTCAATGGCTTCTTTATCTTGCCCCCTCTTCTCTGAGCCCGAGGCTAGTGGCTGTGAGTGTGACTCCTACCCATCTTTTAAATCATGGTCATCCTCATCCCGATGAGCTGTTCCATCTCACTGGGCCTCAGTTTGTTGACCTGGGAAAATGGGCACAGCCGTGTGTCTGCTGTAAGGGTAAAGGCAAATCCTTGTGCCACCCCCATGTGAATCGGGCACATGAGCCTGTAATGGTGACAACTGGCAGGGACAGAGGCTAGGTAAGAGCCATTCTTCTCATCTTAGTAAAGCAGTCACTGAATTCTCCCTTTTTTGTTTGATTCACGGCCAGTCCCCAGTTAAAAGTGAGCCATCACCACTACCACATGCTTCAGGAGAGAGGACAGAGGGAATGGGGGAGATGGAGGAGCTGGGAAGACAGTGGCGAGAAGGCATGTGTGGTTGGAGGCAGAGAAATTAAGAAATAGAGATGAGAAGCTGGAAATGGTAGTGTTTGCCTGTCCTCTCAGCACTCAGGAGGCTGAGGCAGGAGGATGACAAGTTTGAAGACAATTTGGGATAGAGTGAGACTCCACCCCTCGTCTCGTGAGACTGGAGCAGCCCTGTGTTCCTCATCCCAGGGTTTCGGGGTGCTGCAGGGTTAGTGGTTCTTCTCAGAGGACAGGGCAGGCTCATGGCCACTCTGCAGGCTGGTGAGGGGAGGGGCAGAGGCTGGCGTCTTTGCGGCCAGGGCCATGTGGGTGTCCTGTGCTCCTCAGCTGCTGTTCTTTAAACATTTACCAGTTTTTATTTATGTGCATGTGTGGTAGGCACACGTGTGTGAAGTACCTACAGAGTCCAGAAGAGGGCGTCAGAAGCCTAGAGCTGGATTTGCACGTTGCTATGAGCTGCCCAGGATGGGTGCTGGGAACCGAACCCTGGTCCACTGGACAAGCAGTGAGTGCTCTTATTTGCTGAGCCATCCCTCCAGCCCCTTGGACATCTGCTGTAGCATGCTTTGAATACACAATACCTACCTTCAGTATGGATGTAGAGCCAGGAGGTACTTCTGGGACAGAGGAGGCCTCTGTGCACTCCAGAAAGACAGGTGGGCTCTTAGGAAGCCCAGCGAGCTGCCCCTCACAAATACTCTGGAAGCTGCCAGTGGCCATGTGGCGTTTGCTCCTCAGGACGCTCAATGGACACCCAGTCCTGATTCTGGTGACAATCCAGGGCCGAATCCTGGATTCTTATGGCACAATGGCTGCCACCGCTGGGCTGATGGAAAAGACGAATAGGTTGAGGTTCTTCCTTTAAATCCTCTGGTGTGAAGCTGGGCATGGTGTCACATGCCAGTTGTCTCAGCAGCAGCAGGAAGGAGGACCAGAATCAGGGCTAGCCTCAGCTACATGGCAAGTTTCAGGCTAGTCTGGGCAAACATGAGAGCCTGCCTCAAAAATGAAGGAATCAATTAAAGGATCAAAGCAGACCATGACTGCTGGGGTCCCTTTGAAGCAGGTCCCCACGTGCGCTGTGAAGTAGAGGTCTAATGGAGTTGGGTGTGTCTCATCCCCCCACCCCCAACCCAGCTGGCCCAGAACCCTCTGAAGTCCAAATCTGCCTTTCCCTTCCTGGTTTCTGGGACTGGCTTTTCCCATCTATTTGAGTGTGTCAGCTCCGTGTGAGCGAGTCCTTCCCGGTTTCTCATTCTGTCCTTGTCCTTCCTTCTCCCCCTCTCTGTCATCCTGATGTGGTGACAGTCTTGCTATCTGATGGGAAAGTTCTCCCAGCCCAGCAGCCTTCAGAGAAGCCCCAGCTGCTCCTAACCTTCTGACTTCATAAGAATTAAACATGGCAGGTTTCAGGAACAGACCTAGCTGCCGATTCAGTGGGAGCAGCCTGGGTTTATGGGCACAGTGGAGGAGAAGAAAGACCTTCATCCTGGACAGTGGCCTGGCTGTGACCACAGCAGCTCCCGGCTCGGCTCTGTCATCGGCTGGGGCCAGCAGGCTGTAGCATGGATACTGGGCAGGGTCCCCAGGGAATGCAAACTCACCCACTCCAACCAAATAGAGATCCCTCATGACAAAATTAACTTATGCTCATACAAAAGTAATTAACGAGGCCAAAGAGATGGCTCAGTTGGTGAAGGCCCTGGCCGCTAAAGCCTGGTGACCTGAGATCCGTCCCTGGGGTCACAGGGTGGAAAGGGAGAGCTCAGTTCTGCAAATTGTCTTTATTTATTTATTTTGGTTTTCCGAGACAGGGTTTCTCTGTGTAGCCCTGGCTGTCCTGGAACTCACTCTGTAGACCAGGCTGGCCTCGAACTGAGAAATCTGCCTGCCTCTGCCTCCCAAGTGCTGGGATTAAAGACGTGCGCCAGCACCGCCCGGCTGTAATTTACTTTTATTTTACATTCATCGGTGTTTTGCCTGTATGTATGTCAGGGTGGAGGCACCAGATCCCCTGGAGCTGAAGTAACAGACATGTGTGAGCTGCTATCAAACCCAGGCTGCTGAGAATCAAACCCAGATCCTCTGGAAGAGCAGCCGGTGCTCTTAGTCATTGAGCCATCTTTCCCACCCTGCAAATTGTCTTCAGACCTCGACATGTACGCTGTGTCGTGTGTCCACCCCTCTCCCAATAAGTAGATTGGTAGCAAGTTTTTTTTTTCAAAATTTATTTTTAAGTGATTAAGGACTGAGAATATGGCTCAGTAGCACATTACTGGCCTATCCTGTGGGAAGCCCTGGGCAAGTTGACTAGCTCCATGTGCCAGTGACAGATCATATTTAAAAAACTATGTTAGGTGGTGCCTGAGGTTGACTTCTATCTGCCACATGCTCATACACAGGTATGTGTGTGCTCTTGTGTGTGCATATGCATGCATAGTCAAAGAAACAAACTTGAGATGATGTGGAATTTAAGAAGCCACTAAATTCTTTCTTTCTTTCTTTCTTTCTTTCTTTTTTTCTTTCTTTCTTTCCTTCCTTCTTTTTTTATGGCCGCTTGATGTCTTTTCCTTCGAGTCCCTCTGGGAATGTCCACAATCCTTCTCCAAACCCACAGAAGTCTAGCTGATCAGTGATATTTCTCAGACATCTAAACACGGCCTCAGCACACAAGTAAATCGCCCCTGCCTTCTTCAATGGTGGGACAATACTCTTTTGTCCACTCAGCCAGGATGTTTCGTTGGGCGGGAGCGGGGAGACCAGTTACCCACCCACTTGGACTTTGCTGATCGAAAGAGCTCTGAATATTAGGATGGAAAATTCCAGATCGTGTGCTGGGGAGGGTCTTTTATGTCAGTGGGCCATTATACTGACTGGCTCAGTGTTTTATGACTGCTATGGTTACACTTGTCACACCTAATGAACAAAGTACGCTTCGTCATAGGTAAGTGTGTATAATCCGAGGTTTCAGGGATTCCCTGTGAGCCTCAGAAAGCGTCCCATCGCACCTAAGGCATGTTGTGGGTAGGGCAATGTTGAGTGAAGTCTTGGGTGCTTGTAAGAGAGGAAGCCACAAACCCCAGGCCAAACGGGAGCCTAGGGAGCAGGTCTTGGAGCCAGTGAGGACAGGAGGGGTAGTTAGAGAAAACCTCTTCAAACTTGAGGGAAACAGAGAGGGACAGTGGGAACCAACAGCCCCAACTTCCTCTCTTCCCACCCTTTGATCTTCAAATAGGCATTCCATTGGTCAATCCAAATACTACTCAGACAGCAAGGGCGCCTGGGAGATGTAGTCCACTGAGGTCAGCAGGTGCAGAACGAATGGGGGAGGGGAACTTAAAGGGACTACTAAACATACAGATAATACTATTGTTTATTTAAGTAGTGTTGGCCTAGGTGGGGAGTTGGACCCAGAGAGCCTATTTCCTAGAAGGGTTCCTTAGCAGTTCTGATGGGTCATGGGGAGTTGGCACCTTGCTGAGGCCCGGATCCTGGTTTTGTGGCCTATTCTTCCTTCCCATCAATCTCAGATTACTGTGAATCAGCTTGGAATCTGTCCTCACTCTGCCTCCTTCATCAATGTGACCTGAAACTTGCCACTTCTCAGGACCTTACGCGTCCCACCTGCAATGGGACCCTGCACCCATCCCCGCCTGTCTCCCGGGACACCAAGATCCGGCGGCCTCTGCGCATTCTCTGTGCTTCACGCACATCCTTGTCACAACATGGGAGCATCATTGCACTGGCACCCACGGGGAAAAGAAGCCACAAAGGTAAACTGGGTTGCCCAGGTCTCTAAGCTTCAAGCGGCAGGGCCAGACTCAACACCCAGCCTAGCCACTCTGTGTGACCACTGACATTTATCTGTGGTTTATTTGTGAAACGCTGGCAACCACGAGGCGATTTATAAGGTGGTGGCTGCCAGCATGGGGCAGAAGGAATTGCTGGCTTGGTCCTTGCAGCCAGTCCAGGCAGAGGCTGGGAGGTGGACTTGATGGTGCCCCAGCCTCCCTGAGCCTCCCCAATGCAGGCGGCTGCCAGGCTGGGTCCCCTCTCCCTGACTCTCCCAGGGTGTTCACACTTCCAGATTAATTCCGAGGCTTGCTCCAATCCTTGCCTGGCAGCTGCGGTGGGCGACGCCGGCCTCTCAAAGGGCATTTTCCTTTTGTTTCAGCTTTGATGCCGAGATCTCGCGAATATCATTATGCGTGGGGCTGAGGACCCGCCGGCGGCTTCCCGGGGATTCTTGAACAGTTTATGAATTTCTCCAAGGATCCTTGGCTGCTTCTGCTTTCAGGATGGGCTGCCCCAGAAGGGCGTTCTGTGTTCTCGTTGTAATTTTCTAACATTGATCCCGGGGAGTGGGTGGGGCTGGGAGTCCAGAACTAACCAGGGGCCTGCTTAAGATTCCCTCCATTAAATAAAGACGTGAAAAACGTTTTTTTCCACAGCAAAATTTAAAATTGTATTACCTTAGTTCCAAGGACACTAGATTGCTGTGAAAGTCTGAATTTCCTGGCTTTCGTGAACCACCCCATAATAATATCACTTCCTAGATCTAACTCCATTCAGGGGGGTAAACCCGTAACCGCTTAGTTCATTATCGCCGAGTCTGAGACGGCTACAGATGTGGCTGGAACGGGAGCCCCTATCTAATAAGGCTCAGACTGGCGATGTGCTGGCGATGTGCTCAGAACGTGGTTGCAAGAGAGACGGCTGAAATTTATTTTGTGAATAAAGCAATAAGCGGCTAAACAAAGCTAATATGTTTCAGCCGAGACAGAAAGACACGATCATTCAGTATTTATGTAGCAGCCTGTTCCTCAGTGGGACTGCAAGTTGCTGGCATTAAAATGGTCAGAATTCTTCAGAGACTCAGCTGTATTAAGTCATTTAAAAATATCATAGACTTAAAACAATCTGAATTATTGGATTTTCTTGCTGCTCCTGGGTAAGCATGTTTGCTGTGGCAATTTCCTGCTTGGTCAAAGGTGCAGCCTGACTCAGTGAGGATGGACGAAAAGTTGTGGGTAGGCTCTTTATGTGGTGCTGAATGGCTGGAACGAAACCTGATCTTGATCTTGTGTCTATAGTTCTGACTTTTAATTTTGACGTAATTTCAGATTCCTCGAAATGTCTGGAAGAAATGTAAACTACGTGTGTTGAGAGGCACAATCTTTAAATGTTAACAGTGTGTACGGTTCGGGTCTCAGGTTCTGGATAGAGAAGAATAGGTAGGTCCTGTCTTCATTTGTGCCATATTTGAGTTAGTCACAGACATGGCTTCTCCCTTTCTCCCCCCCTCCTAGCCACTTCTGTGTGTTTTCTAAAAAAAAAAAAGAAAAAGAAAAAAGAAAAAAAAAAGAAGCTATTTTGTTACACAGGACCCAAGGCAAGGATCCAAATCAGAGAGCTACAGTTAATATGTTATCTGTTGACTTTGGTCCAAATTTGCAGTTGAGTCAGTTGGTGGCCTTTGGAGACAAAGAAAAACCCTTGGTTGTCCCTGTTGTTGCTTTGTCAAATTGTGGCGTTGGCTTCCTACAGATTGGAATATGTGCTTGGTCCTCCTGTTTTGAGTAACACTGATATATATATATATATATATATATATATATATATATATATAT
>JADRCD010192018.1:0-11671 GCA_019843815.1 Montemys delectorum
AAATTTTCTTTAGGCCTCATAGTTTGGTGGTGGGGGAAGTAGTAGACAGTTGCTTGGGCCTGAGACAGCTAGGAACTTCCCATGTGAGTGACAAGATCAAGAGGTGAGGTAAAGATAGCACCTGGAAATCAGGGGTTAGTTTAGTAGATAGAAGACAATCTGAAATCAGAAACAGGGAAGGGATTCAAGAGTGTAGATTGGGACAAGGGTAGTGGACAAAAGAGTAAGTAAGTGAACAGTACAGCAGGCTAGTTCTCCTGTTTTACATTGTACCTTGTTTCCCTCTAGACAGAGAGGAAATCATGGATTTATTGACCTAGGAATTCCTTCAGAGAGAGAAAGCTTTAGGCTTCAAGTCTATCTTCTTTGTAGGTTCATAGAATAATATTCTCTGATATTTGCAGTATTCAATCTCTAGTGAGTGACAAATAAATAATTCATTAATACTGCTATTTTGTTAAGAAACTAAACCATCTTCTCCTGAATCTAGTGCAGTGTGAAGATTGAACTTTCAAGATAATCCAAGAGCCTATATAAGCATTTCTATCATCTAAGGCTCAGAGAAACATTGAGAATAGTGACAGTAAGATTTTAAGAGTCAGATGACTAGGGTGCGTGCTTTAAGATATTGTCTTCTACAATCAAGGACTATACAGGGTGGGATTGAAGGTACTGGAAGCAGGTATATAGTAGAGGATTGCAAATTCGATCATCAATAGGAGTAAAGGATCTCGGCCTTGTGAAGGTTTTGTGCCCCAGTGTAGGGGAATGCCAGGGCCAATAAGTGGGAGAGGGTGGGGTGGCAGGCATGGGGAAGGGGGAGGCAAAAGGGGTTTGTTCTTGCTTTTGTTTGTTTGTTTGTTTGTTTGTTTGTTTTGGAGGGGAAGATGGGAAAGGGAAAATGTACATGTAAATAAAGAAAATACCTAATTTAAAAAAAAAAAAAGATATTGTCTTCTAGAAGTGACAGGGAAGTGGTACTCATGAAGCCACAAGAAATAGATTCCCTGAGCAATGACCACACCATTAGCCTTGTCAATGGGGGCTGGGGCAAGTCCATCAGACTCTACTCCTAGTTGAATAACTACAGGTTGTAAACAGCTTCTGAGAGAGGGAGAATGATTTTTCTCCAGGTACAAATTCCCTGATATGTTATCAAGTATGCTTATCTGTATCTGCACACGTGTGTGTGTGTGTATGTGTGTGTGTGAAGAATCCCACATGGAGCTGGAGGGAGTGACAGAGACATGAATTGGAGGTGGGTGCAATAAGGAAGAAAACTAGGTAAGTACGGTGTAATTATGTATGGTTTTTTAAAAATAGAGTATTGAAGAAATCTGTATTCAATATTGGGAAGCCACTCATTATATTGTCCTTTCTCAGAATGTCTTTTATGAAATTGGCCCTGGATTACACTTGCTCATTTCTCAAGTCAGATAACTTAAGTATATAATTTCCTTAATATTGTTTTTCTTAAAATTACAAGTAGTTTTTGATTTACTCATTTTGTGGGAACAAATGAAGTAATTTCCATTTTAATCCTTTACTTGGTGTTAAAATTGGAACAGCTTGTTCAAGTCGTGTAGCTTTTATCTTGAATGATTATTGCTAAATTCCCTCTTAACAGCTTGGCTTGACACTCATTTTGGAAATTTAATCAGCAACTTTTCCTGCCTCATTTATTTCTTGAGATCCAAAATCATTTTGACTTTCTTCATGAGTAAATATATTTCATCAAAACCTGTTTCCAGATAGTCAGCTAAAGTAATTTTTGTGTAGTGTTCAATGCAATTAGCAAAAATTCTGTGCATTTATTCTGGGGACTGATGAGTGGTGTAAGCCAAGCCTCATATTAAACTGTACAAGACTTATTGTTTAAACTGAGATTTTTTTTTCAATTTAGTCTTGTTATAATCTTTGTAATTTTTATATGGTGAGAGGCTTCATAAAAGTGAATAATGTATTAAATATTGATGACAAATTAGAATTGAGACACAGCTGTGACTTTGATGTTGTACCTTCTTTCTCAGCAACTTTTAATTTAATTTTATTTACACACCCATGCACACCCATGCACAGTCATGCACACCCATGCACACCCATGCACAGTCATGCACATGCATGCACACCCATGCACACCCATGCACACCCATGCACAGTCATGCACATGCATGCACACCCATGCACAGTCATGCACAGTCATGCACATGCATGCATGCAAAGGTGAGATGATGATGTTTAGCATCGTACTTTCATTTGTTGCTTTCCATTTTATTCTTTGAGATTTAGTCTCTCATTCAATTTGGGATTCAACAATTGGCTAAAATAACTGGCCAATGAGCTTCATAGATCCTCCTGACTCTGTCTCTCCAAAATTAGATTACAGACTCAGGACATTTGTTCTGATTTTTATGTGGATTCAAAGAACCTGAATGTGAGTCCTAATGCTTGCTACCATGACCAATAGTTCCTTCATGGATCTATCTTCCTGGTAACCTCATTGTCTTTTTAATTCTCCATAGTACCTCAGCTATAGAATTTATATTTTAAATTAGACTTTATTCCTGTGCCTAAACAACTATCTTATTATAGGTGTATGAGAAGATAAAAATTAAAAAGGAGTTAGTTTAACAAACTTTAAAATGGGTTTCCTTTTTAAAGATCATATATCTTTTTTCAATCTTTACAGAGAATAAGTTTCAGTAATAGGCTGCTGAGACCACTAGGGAGTATAGAGTATGACTCCTGGGATACTCATTTTGGATAAGTAGAGAAGACTCATAGATACATTGCTTTATAATTCATATTCCTAGAGAGGTAATCACATGACTTAATCATGATTACATATGGAAAGTGACAACAATGGAGTTTAAGGGACAGGAGTATATAGCATAGGTGCAGACTGCCCCACCACCATGGATACCCAGATTTTAATAATTCATTCAACAAATGTTTATTCAGTTTCCATGGAAAGACAGGATGGAGAAAATGTCCCTGCTTTCTCTATATCTGAGAAAAAGTGGTAGACAAAAGGCTGGTGGGTAGAATATAGAGATAATTGACAGTTTTCTGGACCAAAAGGAAGAGCTAACACCTTAAGCTTGCCTCTTCTTGATGTTCCCACTAGAGTTTACGGCTTCTCTGCCATTGCTCCACTACTGACCACTGTCTTTATGTCCTGGTTTCTCCCCTCTGTGCCAACTTCGCTGTAATTCTGAAACTATTTATTATATCTGTTAACTTGGAAGAATTTGAGGTAATATGCTGAGAGCCTTCATGTTTTCCAAGCAAAACACTATAAAATTACACATAAACAAGAATTATTGTGTCAGAAAAGGTCATCCAAGACAAATAATTCTATGCTACCAATTTTTGGCAGAGCCCTAATACAAGCCATCTATCTTATTCATATTTGAGGCCCAAACATCTTTGTTACCTCATGTCACTTTCTTCCCTCCTGATCTCATGACATTTCCTGTTCCTGCAATGGTTTTTGATTAGGTTGCATAGGTTCCCACTTGTATGTGATGGTGCTTTCATTCATCCCATGGTTTATGCTGAGGATAGAAGAGAAAAAAATGGAAGATTGACAGTATATTTGGTGATAAAGGTTTTGCAGCTAAAATTGACATCTTGAGTAATTGGTTAAAAGTTGAAAATAAAGTAATGAACTACTAATTTGTCTTTAGAGAGCTATAATTCCTCATAGAAACTGAGGGAAATATGGGAAGAGAGTCTAGAGACCTTGAGGCCATAGTCAGGAATGACTTTGGTTTCATATTTTCTTTCTTAGTTCATAGAAGAATAAGAGTAAGAGGTGTATTTTGTGAGTAGACTGGATATTGATTACTTCATTTAGTTTTC
This sequence comes from Montemys delectorum, assembly GCA_019843815.1. Classification (NCBI taxonomy): domain Eukaryota; kingdom Metazoa; phylum Chordata; class Mammalia; order Rodentia; family Muridae; genus Montemys; species Montemys delectorum. The sequence goes on from JADRCD010192018.1 coordinate 3,865, forward strand.
ATAGTAATGTCATAAAGCAGATATTATATTCCTATTTCATAAGTACTATAATTCTGTGAAGTAGATTTGTATGCCTATTTTATAGATAAATACCAAGCCTCATTTAATTTGGAGTAAATGCCTACTTATGCCATAAATGTTAAGTATCGATGTAGGGACAGTCTCCAGCTCTGTCTGATTCATCTTTCTGTCTGTCTCCAAGGTTTAAGCTGTTTATTACCACATTAAGATTACTCAAAACTCTTTAATGTAATTCACTTTAAAAATTGTGTTTTATGCCACTTTCTTCTCTTTTCAATAAAACTATAGAAGACTTGTTCAGTAGATATTTTAAGTATGCATAGAAGGATCTCAAATTACTATAAAGAGTTTTTGACATAACAGTCAACCTCCAGATATTCTTCCATTCCTAAGTCTGTGATCTCAGAGTAATCTTACTTCCCAGATAAACATTCTAGCCAAAAAGTGACAAACCCATGAGAAATATGCTATCATGATGGCTGTAGATTAGCTTGGGGTCCCAGAGGGTCTCATGATTAGTAACAGATATATGGCAGAATGATGCCCATTTCCAATAGAATTCATTGAGTTCCTGTTTTATGGATTATGTCTGCCATACCTGGAACCATCTCAGTGATGAGGGTTGAGAGGGAATTTTAGGCTATATTATTGGGATGACATTGCTTATGTACTTTATTTCTGTTTCCATCAAAGCAATTACTTGTGTGTTATATATTATGGGGAGTAAGGAATGAGAGAAATAAAAACTAGATTCTGGAACTCAGTAAAACCACATGTTGCAATCCATTGTTAGCATTAAATTCTGCCAGTTCCTGTATCTGTAAAATGAGACTGATATTCATAGCTTTTGGGTAGTTATAATTACTGAGATATTATAACTCATAGTGGTCATAGTTACATAAAGTCACTGTGAGCAACTTTGGTTATTCCCCCAACTACTATACTGGTGGAGTTCATGCCAATCTAATTGGAAATGGTTACTACTAGAAGTCATTAAGTTTCAGGAAAGTTGACACCCTGAGTTAGGTACTATGCTCATGGTTTGCAGCTTGCTCTCACTTCTGACTGATGGAGGGAGTACCCAGAAATACTTTAGTAGTAAAACAGCCCTTAGGAACATTGGATTTAATTGAATATGATTGGAGAAGAGGTAGTTTCTTTCACTAGAAAGATACTTCTATTTCTGTTGCTTTCAGGAAAATGAATATGAGTAATATGTTGTGTGGTTAGTCTATGGGCTATGAGAGCTTCCAAGAAGAGGGTGAGGTCAAGCAAGTATCCTGAGTCACCCTAAACTGAGTAGATTCAGACAGCTTCTGCCTGTCAACTTTCCTATTTAAAAGGGTTTAATGATATTAAGGTTAGACATACGCAAGAGTGTCAACTTTTGTGTTTAAAAAAGTCCTGGGCTGAATGAGGTAGTCTTGTACACCCCAAAATTCAATTTAGGTTAACAGTATTTTTCTTATTTTTTTCACTTGAAAAATTCAATATAATTGTACCTTTCTATTAAGATTTTTGATTCATGAAAAACTGAAATGATAAATCAATTCTTTTTGATTTCTGTTTTACCTTTCTTCTTCAAAAATGCAGGTATCCCTATTTTAATGTGAAAAGTTTCTTAACTCATGAATTCTACATCTTACATCAGGAATTCTAGTGTATTCTGGGCTAGATATTATCAAAATAATAACCTTTGGTGATATCTTAGCAAATAATCTGCTTTTGCTTATTTACATTAACATTGTTGGTGGAAAAGTATGATTTATTATCATAAACGATAATTTGAGTCCTTGAACCCAGTGAAACTAGAATCTAAAAAGATGGGAGGAGAGTCTTAAAAGGAAGTAAGTTTAAGGCAAATCTTGTAAATTAATTCAATCTGGTATTTTGGACTCTGTTCCCAGAGTCTAAGTTGATTAGACACTGTAAAAATCAATTGGTCAAACATAATAATGGATGTGTAGAAATTGGCCTCAATCTAACTCTGCATTTCTTCTGTTTCTCGTAACATTTCAGTCTCGTTAAGTATTGCATTGTGTCTTAATAATACAATTTCTTTCTTTCTGTAGTACTGAGGATCAACCTCAGTTGTGTGTTCTAGGCAAGGACTGTATCTCTAAAATATATCCCTATCCCTTTTACCATTTTAGTGAAGTTTAGCATAACTATGTAGCTCAGGATGGCTTTGTTCTTCCCATCCTATAGTCTAGGCAGTCTTGAATTTGTAATTTTTTTTTAAATTAGGTATTTTCTTTATTTACATGTACATTTTCCCTTTCCCATTTTCCCCTCCAAAACAAACAATCAAACAAACAAACAAACAAAAGCAAGAACAAACCCTTTTTGCCTCCCCCTTCCCCATGCCTGCCACCCCACCCTCTCCCACTTATTGGCCCTGGCATTCCCCTACACTGGGGCACAAAACCTTCAGGAGTGGCAGAGATTAACTTTGAATTTGTAATTTTAAGCCAATGTCATTAGGTACAGCATATAAATATACTGTTTGGAGTTTAAAGGGCTACCGATTGAGGAAAAAATGAGAGGGAGGGAGAGGGGGAGAGAGAGAAAGAGAGCAATGGAGAGAAATATGAGCTAATGTCCAGAACTGATATTTTGTAATCCTCACTTTAACTTTAATCATAGAATTCCAAGCTGATATAAACTATCATTTGAGTGCCACATCTCAGAAATAGGGAAAGATGCTGCATAGTGTTGATACATGCCTTTAATCCCAGCACTCAGAGGGCAAGGTATGTGGATCTCTGAGTTCAAGACCAGCCTAGTCTACAGAGTGAGAGTTCATCAGGGCTACACAGAGAAACCCTATCTTGAAAAAAAAGATAAAAATAAAAATAAATAAAAATTAAAATATGAAAGAAATAGAAAAAGACTCAGAATAAGCCACTCTTCACATGCCTGTCCTGAGAGATTTCCCAGACTCCTTAGGAAGAACTCACACTTCCTGTATCTATCAGTGCTTGCTTCTCATGTCTGTATTTCTTTCCAGAACAATGGCAGCTCTCCTTGCCTTGTTTCTTCTTAACTGTTTTTACTGCTGTATAAATATTTCAGAATTTGGAGTATTTCCACTCGCAATCATGTCATCTTTCAGAAATTTAGCATGCAGAGAGTACATGTTATCTTCAATTCTGATGAGTTGATTCATTACCGGATGCTTGTTAGCCAAAGATAGAAGCAATTTTTATGCTATTAATCATGCTTCCCGCAAACTCCATAGTATTTTTTAAAAAAAGGAAAATTATATCAAACATTTCATCCATTACTGTCATCTCGATGTTTTCAGAGTGCCTCATGTTCCTCAGCAAAAGGCGTGGTGTACTTTCAGAACAATGTGGATCTGTTAGTTCATGGTTTTGTCAAAACAAGAAGTAGATGCCTGTCATGTTTGTAGCCTGAAGGCAAGTCACTTGACATTAGTAGAGGGATCTGCATTAGATCTGAGTATTTTTAAATTAGAAAGTAATTGTAGTTTTATCTGTTTTGTTTTATACAAGGACCTTGGTGTTTATGGAGATGAGCTAGCACCTTCTCCCTGCTAGCTGAAATCTATGAAGTAGAACTCAGCCAGGCTCTGATCCTGGCCATTGTGCCACATTCTTTAGTTGACCTTATGTCAATCTTGTATAAGATTTGGCATGGTTTAGTGATCTTTTGGGAAGTGGGGGAATGAAAACATTTATATAGGGCTAGTTTACGGGGTGTTCACCATGAGTCATAGTCCATGTTAGGCATTGAGGATGTTGTATATGTAAGATAAATTCACACCATCAGAATAAATGTAGACAAATAGGTACCTCTCTTCTTTATGGTAAAAGGAAGGACCAGGCCTAGCACTTCTGCGGAGTATTTTGTGAGACTAATTACATTTGCTCTCTTTTCTTCATATAAGAATTAATTTACAATGACAGTCTTTTGAAAAAGTTATGACTAAGACTAAGCATTAATAGAGTAGCACTGTCTTGTGGATGCTAGAGCACCAAACCTTGGACTTATTCTTGAAAATATGGAAGGTATTTCTCAACCTGTGGGTAGAGATCCCCTTCAGGGTCGCATATCCTGCATATCATATATTTACACTATGATTCATAACAATACCACAATTACAGTTATGATGTAGCAACAAAATAATTTTCTGGTTGGGAAAAACCACAACATGAAGTGTATTAAAGAGTTGCAGCAGTCTCTCTGAGCTGGTGTCCTGAGCAGACCTTGGGCACAAGCTCTGCAGCCAGTCCCACAACATCCACAGGAAGCTGCTACACTCCCAGGTGCTCTAACAAGCCTAGGGTCACAGGATCCCAGAATCACAAGATCATAGAGACAGCTTGACTCTGAGGAGTTCTGACACAACCAGAATCACAGGAAGGACAGGATCCAGTCAGATGTAGTAAGGGCAGGTAGCACTAGAAATAACCAGATGGCGGGGGGCAAGCATAAGAAAATAAACAACAAAAACCAAGGTTACTTGGCATGATCAGAACCCAATTCTCCCACCATAGCAAGTCCTGGACACACCATCACATCAGAAAAACAAGATTCAGATCTAAAATCACTTATCATGATGATAATACAGGACCTTAAGAAAGACATAAATAGTACCCTCAAAGAAATACAGGCAAACACAGGTAAAGAGCCAGAAGCTCTTAAAGAGGAAAACACAATCAAACATGTGAAGGAAATGAGCAAAACCATCCAGAATCTAAACATGGAAATAGAAACAATAAAGAAATCAGAAAGAGAGACAACCCTGGAGATACAAAACCTAGGAAAGAAATCAGGAGTCATAGATGCAAGCATCACCAACAGAATACAAGAGATAGAAGAAAGAATCTCAGGGGCAGAAGACACCATAGAAAACATTGACACAACTGTCAAAGAAAATGCAAAAAGCAAAAAGCTCCTAACACAAAACATCCAGGTAATCCAGGACTAAATCAGAAGACCAAACCTAAGGATAATAGGTATAGAAGAGAGTGAAGATTATAGAAGAAAACTTCCCTAACCTAAAGAAAGAGATGCCCATGAATGTACAAGAAGCCTACAGAACTCCAAATAGACTGGACCAGAAAAGAAATTCCTCCTGTCACATAATAATAAAAACACCAAATGCACTAAACAAAGAAAGAATTTTAAAAGCAGTAAGGGAAAAAGTAACATATAAAGGCAGGCCTATCAGAATTACAGCAGACTTCTTACCAGAGACTATGAAAGCTGGAAGATCCTGGACAGAGATCATACAGACCCTACAAGAACACAAATGCCAGCCCAGGCTACTATACCCAGCAAAACTCTCAATTATCATAGATGGAGAAAACAAGATATTCCATGACAAAACCTAATTTACACAATATCTTTCCACAAATCCAGCCCTACAAAGGAAATAGATGGGAAAAATCAACATAAGGAGTGAAACTACACCCTAGAAGAAGCAAGAAAGTAATCTTTCAACAAATCCACACAAACGTAATTCCACCTCTTACAACAAAAACAACAGGAAGTAACAATTACTTTTTCTTAATATCTTGATATGAAAATTAATATTACCAACATATCCTAATCGATTGAAATCCAAAAATAGGAGGAATTAGAAATTTGTTGATTGTCATCCAATGGTCTCTCTAATTTGGTAATTGGAGAAATAGGTCCAATATTGTACAATCCATATACACTTTCGGCTTGTTTGTTTATGACAGTGTCTTGCTGTGTACAACATAACGGTCTTGACATCTTGCTTCCCCTATCTCAGCCTCTCTATTACTAGTTTTGTTTATTTCATATTTTTACACTATACTATGGTTTTCCAGAACAGCTTACATATTTCAAAAGTACTTATATACCCAAAGAAATGTAAACAATTAAATTGGGAAGGGGCTTGTAAGAGAACAACAAAGAGTGAGACTTGAATGCCTTGCTTGACGTTTGTAACTCTTGTATAAAGTTTGAAGAAGAGGACTTTATAAGTTACTCTTTCTCTGAGATGAATGCTTTTCCAAATTATCACAGCTAATGAACCAAATTCTTGCCCTCACCTAATGTCTGTACCACCCTCCAAGCAGAACCATTGTTCATTCAAACAGTTGTTGAATGACTTTATAGATAGACAATCTTAATACACACACCATTTCTTAAATGAATGTAACCTGTTCTCTGTGGCTTGAGAATAAAGTCATTTACTCAAGTCAATTAGTTTTGACCATAGCAGGAAGTCTGTATCCAAAAATCAAGTCTACAATTCATTCCTTGGGGCAGCAGAACTGTCAACTCTCAGCTTAGCTACAATAGAGGTAAAATCCTTTGGTGATTTGAGAGTCATTGAAGTACAGCCTTAGTACAATGAAATCCAGTGTCTTAAAATTGTTCTTATTTTGGGCGTGTACCACAGTAAGAGCCAAGATTTTAAACTCTACTAAATAAAAAACAAACAAACGAAAGACTTTACATATTTGTGTTCATTTAAGAAAATACTAGTAGTGATATATTATTTTGAAATATGCAGTAAATATGTTTGGAGTTATTTAAAATTTATACTAAGAAAAATGTATGTATTTTCAGTTTCTGTAGACAAGCATCTACATAACACTGTTAAATTGATTGTTGTTTTGTATCAAACAACTTTTATAATACTCATTTTTATTGTTATAGTATTTTATAAATTTTAAGGAATATGACAAAAAAAGATATTGTAGGTATTGAAGAGGCGCTTTCTGGGAGGAATTGGGGTAGAAAAGGGAAAGAAGAATGTGTTTTAATTCTATTTACTTAAAATATGCTTTTAAATGTTAACAAATTCAGATAAATTGAAATCATGTAACTTTTCTCATCATAATGCAATAAAAGTTAAAAAAAAAGAGTTGCAACATTAGGAAGGTTGAGAACTACTGGTTTAGGGCATGGTTGAAATCTTAGCTTTACTATTTAAATCTTACTTGAAATTGATTTCTTATGAATGTTAAGTAAAGCAATTCACTTATAATATACTCATCCATATAGTAGCTATTGAATATTTAATACATGTAAAGTATTGTTATTGAACTGTTCTTAGAAAACTCATTTTGCAAAAGGCTTTCTAGTAAATATTTTAGGTTTTTTCAGGCTGTAATATCCATTTATTTTGCAGCTATGAGATCAGCTGTGTAATATGAAAACAACTGTAGAGAACTCTGTTCTGATTTATTTTTATTTCCAGAAGCAGGTGGTAACTGGATTCACTTGTGAGCTATAGTTTGTTTTCTCTACCTATTGTAGATACTATATACTGTCCTAAATCAGTGATTTTTTAAAATTTTATTGGACAGAATAGCAAAAATATACAAAAAAGAAAGTAACTACAATATCATTTCCGTAAGCATGGAAATGGTACTGTACCTCACTGTACGTAGCATAAAAAGACACAGCCTGTGGAATTTGTCTATGCAAAATATTTTTCTATTTGTTTTCCAGTCTCTATGATTATGTTCTCTTCTGTATTGAGTGTAAAGATGTTAAACAGTAAAAGTCATTAAGTGAATTTGTCAATTCTTGTATAAGTTGCATGCCTTAGCAAGCTTCCAAGGCCAAACAAATTGCTAAATGTGCATTTCTTGGGGACAAGATATTATTTTCAGAACTTTCAAAGGAGATAGTTAGCAGTCATTGCTTTCAATCTGTGTTGATTAAATTGTGACTTTGTATCAGTTTTAACACTATGGGTACAAAATAAGATCCACAGTATTCTGTTTTGTGTGTGTGTGTGTGAGAGAGAGAGAGAGAGAGAGAGAGAGAG